>JAFVLL020002087.1:0-21579 GCA_021397915.2 Tor tambroides
ATTCTGCTCAACATACTGTAAGGCAATATGTTGAGCAGGATCTTTTTTCTAATCCCACACTGTCTCTGAAGGACATTGTGTGGGGAATGTCAGGATTCATTGAAAGTTGTTCATATTTATTCAGACCAGTGGGAAAAAGTATAGATAAATTATACTAGACAAGACACCACAAGTCAACAGGGTAACAATTTTAACTTATAGTCATCGCCATAATTCCCCAGTTGATTATTCACAGTACATTAAGACACATTTTTGTGTATTACAAGTTTTCAGAAATGTTACATTTATATATGAAAATCATGCATTATCTAATTAAATATGGACTAATTTGCATCAATTTCCAGAAAACAAATCTGAAAAATCTGATAAAGCCTGGTTCAAAATTAATTTTTATAAAAGTTCTTACACAGGGGATTTTAGATATCATTATTTATCACTATATAAATCTGAAAATACTGACAATAGCTAGATTTTTTTTTCACAATGTTTATAGGAATAAAATATTATATAAATAATGTGAATAATATAAGAACAATAATTCTGTAAAAGCTTTTAAAATATAGATAGGAATGAAACTGTAATGTTTGTTGTGTGGAGGTTTTTGGCTCAGTGCGGGAGAAAAAAACTAATTTAGAGAAAATGGCCTTTAAAGAAATGTACTGTAATCGAAATCTGCAGTCGCAAATAGATAAGGTTTAATAAATGAAACACTTAAATGCGTATTTTGGATGTTTTTTCTCACTAGTCTGAAAAAAAGATATGTTATGAAAGCAAAATAGCCTAAAATCTCAAAGACTGAAAATGGTTTTGCCTGTAGTGTTAGTTAGTTAAGAGAGTTAAATTATTTACATTTGTCCATATTCAGCAAGGAATGAACAGTATTAAATTACATAACTTTCTAAACTACTACAATAACTAATAATAATTATACAATCAAATTCCAAAATAGGCTATAAATTAATTGTTGTGGTGATTGAGATGGTTCTTCAGAAGGACAAATGAATAATATTAAGTAAAATATTCAGTTGAAACATGCTTGAATTCAGTCTCTTACCTGAATCTTCAAACTCTTTGTAGGTAAGAGCCCATGATTCAGAAATTCGCAAAAGGCTTTCCTCCATGGCCTGAATATCCATGTAGGGGCAGTTGCACTCTGGGAACTTGGGGTCACATTTACACCAGCAGTCATTGTCTCGACAGACAAAAGTTCCCTCTCCATTGCAGGCAATGTAACTAAGAGCTGCTTGGACGAAGGTGTCTCTGAGATAATCTGGCAAAATGACCTGCAAGCCTTCAGTTACAGAGAAAAGAAATATTGTTATGAGAATACTTGGTTACCTGATTCAAGTGGTGTGATAAAGAGAATCATGTGGTCACAAAGTGCACACATACTTGGTAGACATGCGGTGTCTGCAGTTATCATATTTTCTGTTCGACAAATGAGAATGTAGCACATGCAAAAACTTCTTAACAAGTGCTTTTGCCGTTAAAGCAATTTTGACTCTTTTCCAAAACCTAGTGAGTATGCATTCTGTAAACAATAATCAAAACAGAGTTATGATCAAACTTAATTCTTTTATGACTTATCCTTTGACAGATAGGTTTGACTCAACTATGCTTATAAATACAAAAACAAAGGAATGTGCAAATTGAGACTATATTTAGACTATATGTCTTTTAATAGTCAAGTATCATGGTTTCCACAAAAATATTAAGCAAATTGTTTTCAATATTGATGATAATAACAAATATTTCTTAAGCACCAAATCAGCATATTATAATGATTTCTGAAGCATCATATGACACTGAATACTAGAGTAATGGCTGGTGAAAATCCAACTTTGGCATCAGCTTTTGCTGTCAAAATGAGCATGCTAACACAGGCGATTAATTTTTCCAGTTTAACGGCATTAAAAATATTTAACGCAGGGGCGGAGCTAGGGTTGGCCATCCTACTCACAACTGCTGCTTCTGTCTCATTTTTCTTGACAAGAATTGCGTTTATTTAGACGTAGAACATCTTTGCGACCACATGAAACAGGAGACTTTTCCGACCCGCACTTCAGTTCGCCTCAGCGCCTGGGTTGGTACAGGTACAAAAATGGTACAGGTGATGAGACAGCTTCAGTAGAGCAACAGTGAACTATGTTTAGATGAGATTTTGTCAGGCTACATGACAAACGAGATTTCCTGTCCTGTCAGCCGTTATATTGCACACACAAATATGGCGGTGGGCACTGTAGCCTGTTTCATTTCATATTTAATCGCGAAAGAAACTACAAGCATGCATGTCAGATCTGCATTACGTTCAGCAGCGGCAGGTCTTAAAGTAATAGCAGCCAAATAACCTAATAACCCAGCTGCTGTGGTGTCTGTTAATCAAAGAACAAAAGAAAAAAGAGGAAATCAGTAACTTTTGTTGCTTTAAGGATTCATCTATATTTAATTTAGAATTTAGTGTTTGATAACTTTTTCAATTTCAAGGGCATTTATTATAATGGTTTATGTGAAGATTGTTCACTTCAATTAGAAGTCTAATACATGTTAAAACTGATATCTTTCAATTATACTGTAATGCTGAATGGCTATAGTCAATGGTTAAACATTAGGACAATTTCCTAGAGACAGTCGGTATCAGTGATACTCGCCATCAGTCATAAAACGATGCCACTAAACAAATATTAATAATATACTGTCTTTATGTTGTTTCTACATTCATTTGAAGATTCAATGAGAAATTACTGCAATATAAAAGTATATTTAAAAACTTTAATTTTAGGTGGGATTAAGCATGATTTATTTCAGAAAAATGTCCAATTAATTTGTTATTTTTCTATAATCAATTGACAGCACTAAATAAAATATATTTAATCAATAATATTTAACAAATTAGTGTTTTTAATGTATTTTTATCAAATAAATGAAGACTTGGTGAGTATAATAAACTTGTTTTCCAAGCAAAACTTACATTTCAGTATTGAATTAATAATTTTATAATCTGCATTTCACTTAAATCATCTGCCATTTTAGATTTGAAGTTATCACTGAGTTTATTTTTGAGATTGCCTTCTCCACAAGTCATCTTGGGAAGCCACGTAATTAAGCTGCCAACCTTTCGGAAAAGCCTTCATGTCAAGAACGTGACTATGATACCTTAAAACGCTCCTTTGAGCAGAGCTCTCTAGCTTTTGGAAAAGAGCCTTTTGTGTTTCACATAAAAAAATTCCCATCGCAGTATCAAAACTTGACATCCTAGATTTTAACAACATTTTATACCTTGCAAATGGACTTTGTTCTCGGGACTCTGAACCAACACAGAACTGACAGAATCAAGGTTGTCATAGTTACTGCAGCCGAGAGGGCCAGTCCTTGTTTCAGTTACCTGGGAAACAAAATTCAGACCACAAAATTATCAGTTTCACCGTATGGTTACTGTACCATGGTATTTTACATGGAAAACAGTGTGTAATAAACTCCTTTCCCATGTTTTGCTTGTTAAAAGGGATAATAAGCAGCCTGGCTGTGAACAGATGCATTATAAGAACTTCCTGTGCTTGGTGAGTCACTTGTCCCAGACATGGTGCTAATGCGCATGCAATGGTGGTCCTCTCACAGATAATCACTTACTGTTCTTCTCATCTTATTGAGAGAGCCGAGCAGGCTGTTACACGATGTTGTTTTCCCCCACTATGTTATGAAATGTATTTAATTGATTAGCTTCCTTATTCAGAGATTTTTTCACACCCAGAAGGAAAACAGAAGTCCATTTCTCTCTACAATGCAGAATGTAATCTAACCTTAGCGAAGGGTACTTAATGATGGTCAGACTCTGTGTAGCCGTATTGATTTAGGCATCTCAATTGACCTTTACCTCAAGCTAACCCCACTATTATCCGCATTTGCAATAAGAGATCACACTCGATTTTTTCCTTCTCTTTTCTAGTCATCCTTCTCTCCTCATGACACGGAGAAGCAAGCATAATTGATTCACACTTTTCTCTCTTATGGTGCCAGTGAACCTTCATCAATTCAGTGATCTCTTTCGATTCAGCCTGTCAGACAATATCTTTTCCAGGCTGACAGTTAGATAAGGTAAGACTAGGTTGTCTTCTGCCACTCCATCACAAACCCACTGAAGAGTCCAGCAGTGGTAACAGGGAACTCTGCAGCATGCAGGTTTGCACTATATGGGTGTTCTTTTTTTTTTTTTTAATTGCACAGAATTACCGTTTTACATATTTCACATATTTTTTTTATTATTATTTTTACAAATATACACTACCGTTGAAAAGTTTGGTGTCATTTTTTTTTTTTTTTTTATCCTCAATAAAATACTTTTATTCAACAGGGACCCATTAAATTGGTCAATTTTAATTGAAATAAATGCTGTTCTTTTGAGCTTTCTATTCATCAAAGAATCTTAAAAAGAGAATGCATCATGGTTTCCACAAAAATTATTAAATAGCGCAGCTGTTTTTAGTTGTGACAATAAAAAATGCTTCTTGAGCAGCAGATGAGAACTGAGCTGAAAATTAAGCTTTGCCATCACAGGAATAAATAACATTTCAAAACATATTATAATAGAAAAAAGTTATTTTAAATTGTGCTAATATTTCATAGAATTACTGTTTTTAATTGTATTTTTGGATCAAATAAATGCAGCCTTGGTAAGCATAATAATTTTACAAACTCTCAACTTTTGAACGGTAGTGTTTTTTTTTTTTTTGCAAATTTGCAATTTGAAATGTGCAAAATGTTTAAGCAAATAAATAAATAAATAAAAAGCAAGCAAGTGTGAGGAAAAAAAAAAAATAATAAAAAAAAAAAAAATATATATATATATATATATATATATATATATATATATATAGACTAGTCTTCCATCCTGATCCATCCTTAGTTACCACAGAACATATGGCCTGAATCCCTGGCTTGAGCAAAAGCTTGAACTGCAATAAAACACTAAGCTTAGCTCAGCAGCAATTGATTTTTTTATAACGACCATACCTGATGCAATCAGATGATACATCTATATGCTTTATTATTTAATGCACCATATGATGTGCCATATGGTAAAGGGCTACTGATTGATGAACAAGTGGAACATGATATTAGATTTCCTTCACAGATAACAGCTGTTATTCAAAGCAAATACGTTGCATGTCCACGAAATACCTTTTGTCTTAAATTATGGGCCACCTGGACTTAAGTGATCCTCTGCTATTCAGGCTTAATGTAGTATCAACAGTCCTCCTGCTTTGAGTTACTCCGGCTGCATGGTAGGCAATTATTATGGATCAGTCAAATATCAGTATAGCCAGAAAACAATATTCTGTGAGGAGATATTAGCTACCAAGTTTGGCTGATAGTAAGCTTTTCTCAATTTCACAGCCCTGGACAAATAACACAGCTTCAGCATTTCTTTTTGAAAGCACCACTAGACAAGACTAAATATCCAGATTTTCCATGGATGGTCTCGCACAGCCAGAGTTTTGACCTGCGGCAAAATTTTGGTCCTCACTGCAGCTCACTTTGGTTATGAACAGCTCACTAAGTCAGGAAGAGACCACCTAACTGAATGACCAATATGCTGTTCAAACAAACAGAAACAGACCAGAAAAATGAATCAAAATAGTGGGGCGGGAGTCTCAATGAACTGGACAGAATAGGGCAAATGAGACTAGCATGGCAGGTTTTGCTTGAAAAATGCTACCTATAACAGAACACAACAGTCAATTCTCTGAAAAAGAGTTGGCGTTGTCTCCCTGCGGTTACAATTCTGACGCGGTGTGTGTTTCCGAAAGTATCGTGGCTGTAAATTCAATTCTGGCTTGGCTTAGGGCTGATCTGGTATGAAAATTTGTCAAATCATGAGCAAAATGATCCCCGCCGATTGCAGAATGGCTGGATTTCACGTGGAGCCAAAACAACCTGAGCAGAACCACTGAGTGGGATAAGCCTGACTTTGTAAGAGCCGCTCCAGTGTTTTCCTCTCACAGTCCCAGCACACACAACCACACCTAATAGGCTTTTCCCTATGAAAGGAAATATCAAAATTTCCCCTCCATGGTGCTTGCCCCGATGGGAGGGCTGAAACCTCATTCTGTACTCCAGCTCTATTTAATCTGGAATTCATATGGAGGAACGTTTGCCTCAGTCTGTCCCGTGAAATGTAGACATGGGTCAACGCCCTGTGGAAATGATGCGTGTGTCAGAGGCCCCTGCTGCTTCTGCGATTCATTCTCTTGCGCTGTTTGAGCTGCACCGTCCTGCCTGGCAGGCTGCTTCCGTCACTCACGGGCTCTTTTGCTTTTCTCACCAGCAGTAGAAAACACAGCCTTGACATCTGAGATCTGCCCTCCCAACTGTAATAAAACCGTCTAAGCACTGCAGCAGTTGTGTGCCGAGGGAAAGCGCTGTTGTATATAATGGGATGGGGAGGGATCATCAAAGTGTGGACTGGAATATATGTGTCAAACTGTGTGTTGCTGTGACAGAGTAAATGTCTGTTTGGGGGATTTGTACAGCTTTGTGTGACCAATTTTAATGGCTGTCAGCAAAAGTGTAACAGCTACTTCAAACAGTGCATTGACTGAATCCCTAACTGTGACAAATATGAAGCACAAAGCTTTCTGTGGCTATTCCAATTAGTTTGTGTTGATCTGTGAAGATTAAAGAGAAATATGAAGAAAGTAAGGCATGGCATACGGAAAATGTGATATTAAGACTTTATAAAGAAAAAAAATATTAAAAATGGGCTAATTATTAAAGTTTTGTTCTGTGTTCACTTTTTGATGAGCCATTTCCTAGAATAGAAGTGTTTTTTCTTTCTTTGGGAGTTTCTAAATAGTGTTTTCTGTGTTTTCCATCTAGAACCAGTTTTTGCAGATACAGAAATCCATCATTGTTTCTGTATCATAATACAGGAAAATTAGACACAATTACCACTATGCATAGACAAAATGCAGTAACAAGACATTTTGTCAAAAAAGATGACTAAAATCAAATAATTTTAGTGAAAAAAAAAAAATCAAAAAACAAAAACTGGCCAATGTGAATATTCGGACAATGAATCAATAATGTAATTTGGCTAGGTATTAAATTAAACATATTTGTATAACACTATTGTAGGGCTGTACAAAAGGCATTAGGCTGTCAAGATGCAAAACAGCAAGATAGGTTGCGAAGTTACACCATGTTTTTGTTGCTGTTTGATTTTTGATGCTTCCCCAAATTAAGCTTTAATATATATATAAACAACTCCATTATTTTAATTACTCAGCATCATAGGTCATTCATGAATCTCATTCTTGAACAACATGTACAACCAGAGCTAGTTTTCTGTTCTCACAATGCAGAACCTGTCATATACAGCAGTGAATGGATATCTCAAGATACCCACTCATAGCATGTGACAGTTTTTATAGCAGGATCATGGCAACAGGGATAGTGAAAAAAATGCACTTTGTTATACTGAACATGATTTTTCTTGAGGAGTTGAAAGAAGGAAGCTGTGGGCTCTGACTTGACTAATGACATACCTTGATGGCAGTGGAAGCGATCTGGATGTGATGCAGTTTTCGCAGAGTACTCTCCCTGTCTATGAAATAGGAGGCAGCCAGCTGGTGCAGGGCCTCCAGAGTCACAGCCGTGCCGTTACTGGTGTAGTCGCTTGCCTCTGCTTTCTTACTCAACTTCCTCTTGTCCACAAATATAGTCAGAGCCTCCTCTCCTAGCAGAAACAGAACAGACCATGCTTATTGATATAGAAATGTTTTACAGTAAGAATTGATCTATTATGTGCACTTGCAGAATGTATAAGCTGATTGATAACTACTACAGGGCCAAGTAAAAATACTGGGTAACACTTTAGTATGGGGACCAATTCTCACTATTAACTAGTTGCTTATTAGCATGCCTATTATTAACATACTTGTTGTTTATTAGTACTTATAAAGCACATATTCTGAATGACCATATTCTATGATCATGATACTACTTTAGGATTATACTTAAACTTAACAACTACCTTACTAACTATTAATAAGCAGCACAATAGGAGTTTACTGAGGCAAAAGTCAAAGTTAATGGTTTATTAATAGTGAGAATTGGACTTTAAAATAAAGTGTGACCAAATACAGATTTTCGGATTAACCACAATCTTCATTTAAACAATCCTTTATTATTTCATTATGTTGATTCTTAAAATCCCAAGATCAATCTTTTACCCAGACTATTTTCGGTGGCTGTGTAATATCATGTATTACATATCAGTGTTTCCAGAACCGGTTTTCAGGTTTTTCCTGTGAAGTCTTCAGCAAAAGAAATTATATTTTATCTGAGATAGAAACATGAGTTCGCAGTCTGTACTGAATGTAATGCAAAGTTAGAACAAACAAATGACTCTTAGTGAATCAAAAACATACAGTTCATCTAATGTATCCTGATTCTCAAAACAAATTACTCTAATCAGCTGGTTATTTTAATGAATAGTTCAAAAAGACTAGTTACCAGTTTAGCATAAAACACTGACTTTCATAATTTACAGCATTGGCAGATAATGTTATCAGAATCAACTTTATAACTATTATAAAAAAAATTTGTATCGAATCAATTGGAATTGATTTGAGAGATTAAATTCTCAAGCAGAATTTAATCAGGAAATCTGTATCCAGCCCTATAAAATAAAGCAGATCAGTGTGACTTTACAGTTTATGCTTATACTGTATATTCTCTGTAACTCTCTCTGGCAGTTTATATTCAAGGCAGATCTCCGCTGCAAAGCCAAGACTTGCATCTCCATTTTCATGCTCTAACCTTACACAGTATTGCTTGTTTTTCAGAGCAGCGAAGGCCACATCAGTTGTGTACAGCCAATACTTTTGCATTACGTGAAGTAACTTGTAAGCACAGACTGCTCCGAGTTTGAGAACAGAACGAAAAAATGTGTGTGGATTTCTGAAAGGTAACCCATTCTAGACATGATGCCATCTGTTTACACCTGCCTCCCCTTTCCAACCACACAGTGGAAGAAGTAATACATTATGTGGCAAAACATGTCACAAGTGATTTTCCTTGGCCTGATAGAGTGGAAATTGAGATGTAAATATGCATGAGATCTATCTGTTTCTTCTGCATAAAAAAAAAAAAAAACACTAGTTGGTTTTCATGTTTGCTCAGAGTAGGTATCATGACCTTTGTGCAAAACTACCATGAGGATGTTTCACAGGAATATATTTTTCTACCTCCTAGTGTAGCTGACAGTAGAAAATGGGTCCCATATTTCTTGATCAGGTTGTCAGTAATTAGCTGGGCAGTGGGCCTGCGTCCCAGGAGTCGAATGTTTCTTATAAACTCCGGGGTGAGTGGCAAAGGGGAGTTCAGGAAATCCCGTCGCTCTACAGCCAAGTTATTCACTTTCCACCGGCCAAATTCCCTGCATGAGAAAAACAGAGACAGTAAACAGGCCTGTCCCTAATGATCTGTTTTCATTAACATTTCTCGACTGTTTTGGACATGATAGAAGGAGGCCTGCGGGGCAACCAGCGCTCCTGCCAAGCTGCATCTCTAGCCTCAGGTTCTCAGAGCATGTTTCATTTGGGGGATGAATACCATGCGTAGGGCGGCGCCTCCGAATGTGCAGCTGACAGGTGCTATGCTCAATAAACACTTCGTGACAGAAATCTGCCCCGACAGAAAGACTCATAGAAGTCTGCCCTGTGGTGACAACCAATACCTTTCATAAAAGTGGGGAGGAGAAAGAAAAGCTAAATGAAAAAAATACCATCACAAAGCTCTGAAATCCTTCAAGGCAAAAAAACAGAGAAACAATGCTCCAGGCTTTGGTGACTCATGCATTTTTGCAATTTTTGCCGCTCCTAGACTTCCTCCACAGCACCACATGACACATAGTTGACAATATATCACACATATAAAAAACTAAATGTTTCTATATCTATAGGAATGATATTGAGTCAATGAGATACAAATTAACTGCTGACATTTAGTCCTGGTTCACTTTTTGTTCACACTGTCATTTTTAACACTGAACCTAACAAAAGACATAAGAATATGGTCAAATCCTTATTGGACAGCTTTTATGATGTATATTTTTTGCGAACTTACCGAACATCCAAAACTGATGCTTAAATGTGCTTGTTATATGTATGAGCATAAAGTGGTATTTTTACCAGCTGATAACTCACAAAGAGCGTATAAAATGTGTAAAGGAGTCAAAGCCAGGAATCTGATCTGCTGTGAGGAGACAGCGGTTCTGTCATTGTTAGGGTCACATCTTTTGACTTTACATCCTCTTTTTGGTTTGTTTAGATGTCTACGTTGCATTCATATTTTAGTCGAACTGCACCAGAGTTCCTTTGGAAGCTGACGGAGACCAACGTTTTCAGAGAGTCTCTGCCCAATTGTTTGTTCCACTTCAAGGTTTGGATGGCAGCATTCAAATGAACTGCATTAACAGAGCTGTTGCAAAAGAGTTCATTTTAATCAAACCAAGTGTACCTGCCAGGTGTAAACACACCCTTAAAGTACTAATATAGTATTTAAGCCCTTAAATAAAACAAAAAAAAAAACATTTATACCATGGTAACCACAAATTAACCATGGTTTTGCTACACGAACCATAGTTTAACCATGGCATTTGTAATAAAACTATTGTTATACAAATGGTTATCAATATGCCAAAAAACATGATTACTATAGTTAAACCATGGTGACCACAAATTAACCATGGTTTTGCTACAAGAACCATAGTTTAACCATGTCATTTGTAATAAAACTGTGGTTATACAAATGGTAATCAATATGCCAAAAAACATGGTTACTACACTTTTACTATAATAAAACCATGTAGGGAGGTACTAATATGTAACATTTAGAGGTAAATAAGGTAAAAAGATTAACCTTTTAGCCTTTGTACCTTAGGGTACCGCACCAGTGACAGCTTTGAACCTTTGTTCTGAGTGTGTAAATCCAATTAAGTCATATTTGTTTGAAGTCTATGAAATTGTTTATATGGTTAAAAGGTCTTTTAATTGAAAGCATGACAAGACACAGCAAGCTTGGCTTGTTTTTAGAACATTTTAGCTTGTTCTGTGCACCAACAACAACATTTCAAATGCTAAATTAGTTCTTAGCACAGTTTTATTTAAGCTGATTGATGAAATCCAAACTGCTTACAATGAAAAGAAACATGCCTTTAGTTGGGTATATTTAATCCAAGACATACATTAGAGCACCGAGTCACTTTTTAAAGAAGACATGAATTGTTGTTTGAAAAATAGCATGTGGGCTAATAAACTGGAACTGGGTAGTTGACATAAACACAGCCAAGCAGACGAATGGATCTTCCTTAGAACAAAATACTAAAAGCATTTGTGCCAACGTATTGCAGGATGAGTAGCTGATGAAGCAATAAAAAAAAACTTGTTTTTAATTAGCCCTGACAGAAACTATTTTGTTTCTTAAGCGAAGGTCAAGACTAATGCTCTTCTTTCTCTCACCAGCAGCAACTCACAATGCATACAAAAATAACAAATTTAATTCATGCAGTTACAGGCAATTAAGTATTCAAGCCTTTTCTCTCTGCAATTCTTTCAACCCCCGGTCCTTACTTTAAGCTCTGCGTTATGCAATTATGCATACGCTGAAATAGGCACACGCCTCTACAAAAGGCATTGGCACAATCTCACACTCAATACATCTCAAAACACCCTCCAGTCACTGCACGCCTCTCTTCTATAAGAGCCTGTCCTCTCAGTTAGCCGAGAAATAGTGAGTAACCTCATGCACAGGTGATGGATGGAGCTGGGGTGGCCTTCTGAAAGGGGATCTATCACATTAAATCAGGAGTAATGACAGAGGCCTCCCGACCCAGATGTTTGATTGATTCATTCCAGCAAACGCCCTTAATTCCATCTGCTGTTTTGCAATTCACAAGGGGCAAAAGTGATAGAATTATGTTGAAATTATGTCACAAAAACACACATTATTAATGTATGGTCGAAGCTGTTGTTGGATTTATGTCAGAATATATTTTTCGGTAATTTCATAAGCTACGCCCTCAGCTGCTGTAAAACACGGTAATATTGCATTTGGCATGTGCTAAACCAACAATTGGGACGATGACTGCTTGCTTGAATTAAGATGACCTATCTCAATTTCACATGGCGCCATGATAAGCCACTTTTTAGACTGGACAGTTCTTGGGGAGCTGTGGTGAGCAAGCCTTCAGGAGTTCAAAGGTTCCTCACAAAGAGGAAAGTAAAGACGGAAAATCCTCCCTGTCATTCTCTTTCCCGTCACAGCTGAGCACGATAAGCTTGGATTGTCTTATCAGGTGAGGCTTTGTGTGAAAGCAGTTTAAAGGCTTCTCTAGGAAGCACTCTATGGGACTTCTGCTGTGCTATATGAAATGCTCATTACGACCGTAGTCATCATCGGTCTTTGCAACAGCCCTGAAACCGACTCTGCTTTCTGTGCTTTGTTTCTCAGCTTTTTGTTGCAGAACAAAAAGTACTCGAGGCTTATGTCACAAGCTATTATCTCTGCCTTTAAGATAAGTATTAAAAAGATGATTTGAATATCATACAGAAGGAAGTGGCCCTAAAAAGAGAAAACTTTAAATAAGGGCAGCTGTCATCATGAAAAGAAATAGCATTTTATAAAATGACCTTTTACAAGCAATTTCAAACTGATTTTCCCACTTACATTATTAAGACTGTGTGAGAGAGAATTGCCTTTAGTCTGTGCGCACATCAGCTTCTCTGGAAACTATCCCGTGGCAGTGGTTCAGTAAAGCAGGTGGTATATTTGGACCCCGTCTTTGAATATTATGACATGGCATTTTCCCAATATTCTACAAAGTGAAATCTCCCAAATATAAAAAAAAGAACTATTTCCAACAAAGAGCTCATTAAAATTCTTTCAAATTCAATCAAGAAGAACGTGGAGAATTGAAGGAGGGATGAGACGGTGCACTTTCATTACCCGGATGACAGTGTTACACACCACTGTAAGTAGGAGAACCACTTCTGGTAATTCATCTTCTACCTGTCATTGTGGATTATTTGAATTGAGCAATGTAACAAAGCTGTGCTTGAAGGAGAAAAAGCTATCCCCGATATAATATTGCCACTTTTAATCTATCTAGGTCTGCTACATGCATTCATTGTTATCTGCAAAAATGCACTGAAAAAGAGATTGCATGAGTAAAAGGCTCCAGGCTGTGCAACATATTACAGAGAATCTGCATTAGCATTAAAAGATGCCATCTGATCTAAGGATGTCACAAACACAAAATGAGACAACAAGATGAAATTATCATTCTTTCCATGCATTATCTGTACACATACAAGAACAAGCAATTGATATCTAAAACAACATAACTATTAGATACTTTCTTTAAAAATGTACAAAATATCTGTGCTTGTATTGTGTTTGTTTATTTGGTACATCAGGCTTTTATTGTTCATATACAGTAGAATAATAATGGAGCTCATACCCAAGGAGGAAAATAACTCAATTTTATTAAGAAGCCCAAACTGAGGGGGGGAAATAAATGCAATTTGGTGCAATAATCTGTGACAACTTATATAAAATGCATATGTTTATCAGTTGTCACTCTATTTCTCCTAATAATGTCTTAGTACATTCACATTTATTTAGACGCTTTTAACCAAATCGACTTACAATTGAGAAATACAACAAGCAGTTTATAAGGAGGCAATAACACAAGCCTGATGTATCATATCTGATACTCACATTTTAACCCAGTTGATATAAAAATTATCTATGTATAATCAAGAAAACCTAAGTTGCTTTAGTCCAGTTAATGATCATCTTAAAATATTACTAACAATATAAACATTGTTTTTTATAAAAATCTGAAGATTTCACATCAAAAAAGCACATATAAACTAAGCTGAAGAAGGATGTTTTTATAATTACTGAACACTAAAAGGAATTTCACTTGTTAAAAAGTATATGATAGGCTTTATAGGGTTAACTAATAATTTTAAGTAAATGTATTCGCTGTACTGAAAATGTTAGTTTGACTTAACTTTAACTTGGCCTTTATTGTACACTGTAAAAAATGCAACTGCACATTTTCCAGTTTACGAAACCTTTTGAGTCTCATATACTAAAAAATGCTATTTTTATGAACCTACATAAAAACCCTTGTCAGACCAACAAAATTACCCCAAATGTTGTCCCAACTAGTCAAACACAGTTGTCTGAACAAAGAATTTCATGTTGTTGAAATGTTAAGGCTTTGTGAGTTCCCAGCATGCATTGCAGCATGAATAAATTATGCAGTTACTGTTACAGGATTATTGTTTTGCTGTTTGCTGATTTCATTTAAACTTTTTTGTTGTTGTTTTATCATTATTGTTAGTTATTTGTTGTACTGTGATGTAAAGAGCTCATCTTTTTAACATTTGTTGATTGCCACCGTTCTTGAGGTTAGTGTGTCTTGAAGCCTAGAGTATGTTCAGCCACTTTTGTCTGATTTCTGGATATCTTAGTCTTATAAGTTGTCTTACAAACAAAGACAATGTTGTCTACTTATTAGACTAGCTTATCCATTAATGTTTATCATATGTAAACAAGTAAAGAAAGTTCATAGAACATAATTTGAGACATTGGAAAAGAATTACAAGTCTTTTTAAATAACAAAACTGTGTTAGTTGAACAAAAAAGAGACCTGTGACCGTACTCTGTGACTTGGGTTGAGTGAACAACTGGGTCCAAAGTTGAATAAACTCAAAAAAGCTGTGCAGCAAGTTGCCTTGAAATTTTAAGTTGTCAACTTTTCATTTTTTACAGTGTATAAATTATATTGAGATTAAGCATTATTAAGATTTTAAATGTTTGATGCACACTTTTCCTTTTATTTACAAAGTTTTAAATCACTCAATAATATGTGAATCTCCTATTTTCTGTAAGAAACATAGAGAAATGCTTTTTTTTCTAAATCACAAGACAAGATTAAATGACCATTGAAGCGCTCATAAAACACTTGGTACATAAAACACGACTAGAGTAATTATCAACAAAGCAATCTTTTTTAGCAAATGAACAAACTAATCTCGACATCACAAGACAACAAATAACTAAAGGTGACAGCTGACAACAATATCAACAACAACTGTGCAAATAAAAGTGGTAAAGTGGCAAACAATGCAACTGTTCAATTATTCAAGGTCCACTTCATATTGAGATAGAGGTGAATGGGACTGATTTGGGACTGGAAAATAATTTTTAGGCTAGTCCTACTTCAACCATAAGTATATCATAACAGAAAATCTATGTTTAAAAGCATTACATAACGTTGTTACAATAATATAATATAATATAATATAATAAATGACTGAAACTTAAACATTTAAGAGCTTAATCAGGCTGTCTATTTAATGAGAAATTGCTATATTTAAATGTTTTACCTTAACTCTGTCATGCATGTGAAAGCTGCTTCTTTTCAATTAGTATTTTGATATAACACACTTGTTTAATTAAGGAGTGGTTGTAATCTTCCCCTAACACAGCCTTGCTGCCGACAGTAGCCATCTCAAGGGAACAGGTGATAATGCCGAGTAATAAGAATTAAGAGCCCACTAATCAGTTGGCCACATGATAAGGCTATTAATCTTGCAGAGGGAGCGCTGAGCCTCTGATGCACCAGGTTTAGCCAACAGACTAAAAAAAATCTCCAATGTTTTGATGAAGGGCCAATCGGAGCAGCCATGAAGTAGCTCCTACAAATTAGAAGATGTCAACTGTGGCTTCTGAGAACAGATGAATATTCGATAACTGTCCCTGCAATGATGGGAACGATGTATGAGAAATCACCAGAAATTTACGAGCATGAATTTCTGCTCACCTTAAAATCTCACCTCACCTAAATTCTACTAACTGCAATTCAAGAAAAAAATAAAAATAAAAATGTATTATGCTACTTCTGCCAAGTTCACTTCAGCAAAACGAAGGCCTTTAGAATACACTACGTTTCAAAAGTTTGGGACATGTAAGATTTTAAAAAAGTTTTTGAAATAAGCCTTTTTTGCTCACCAAGGCTGCATTTATTTGGTCAAAAATACAGTAAACCAGTTATATTTTTAAATATAATTACAATGAAATAACTGTTTTCTATTTTAATACATTTTAAAATGCTATTTATTCAAGGCTGAATTTTTAGTAGCCATTACTCCAGTCTTCAGTGTCACATGATCCTTCAGAAATCATTCTAACGTGCTAAATTGGTGTGCAAAAAATGTTTCTTTTTATTAGCAATGTTAAAAATAATCATGCTGCTTAATATTTTTATATCTTAATATAACCATGATACAACAATTCAAAAGGAGCGTTTATTTGAAATTTTTGTAACAATGTAAATGTCTTGACTGTCACTTTTGATTAATTAAATGCACCCTTACTAAAATAAAACCTTACTGACCCCAAACTTTTGAACAGTAGTGTTTTTGCCAGATTGCCAGATTATTCATGTATTTGGCAAAATATTTTACTGCAAGCCTGTTCATTTATTATTCATAAACTCAGGGGATACAAAGAAATAATTCATACTGTATGTTGACTGATCGGTTGTATAGCAACAGACAATACACATAACTTCAGATAAACAGAACTTCAATCATGACAAATTATGTCACACTCAGGTGATAATAAAAGTATTTTGTGTATTCAGACCTGATATGTCTAGTTACTTGATATAGATAATTCTGTGCTCTAAATTTGATTTCAAAAGGTCATTTCCTGTCAGTCAACTCATCAGAGACAGTTTAAGATCTGTTCTGATTTCTGTGTTGATTATAACAGAATTGTTAATACAGACAAGAAAAAACAGCAGCAGGGTTGAGCAAAATTCAGAATTCAAGAATAGCCTCCCTTCCAATTCATGAGTTGGAATTTGAATTGGCAGAACAGAGGACAAATTTACTGGATTTTTCGTATTTAAAGAAATTCAGCACAGATAATGCTATCAAAATTTCTATCTAAATAGCGTTCAGTCATTTTAATAATGCTCAAGGCTTCTAAATGCGGCTAGAGTGCGTACATATAATGTAACTGGATCATGACCCGCTGACCTTCTGACCCAATATAAAGTATAAACTACAATTGGTACCATCAAAAACCATGGCAAGCCTGACTTGCATGAAAATCATGCAGGCCTCAGTTCAATTACAACTAACCTGTAGATCTTGTATCTTGTGGAAAATCCCTGGCGGTTCCTCTCCACAAATTCAGTGTACTCTTGTGAGTGGTGAAATGGGCCCTTGTCAGAAAGAAGCCAGTCCAGGGGGCCTGCAGGGCCTTCTTCAGCTAAACTGGCAGAGCTTGTCAGCCAGCAGCGAAGGCTGAAAGTCAGCAACAGCAGCTCCCATAGAGCCATGGGGGAGCAGCACAAGGCTTCAGCAGCACAGGCTCTGGTGCAAGACCACACTCCACCACCCGGCACTGAAGATCAGCATGGCTTCGGCCCCACAAATGCCCGCCTAAACACACACAGCACACAGATTCACAAAGAAAGAACAAAGATGCATTAGTAAACACTCAGTCACCTTCACCTCCACTCAGACACACTCACCAAAACAACTGTTCTTTTAAGTGAAAAGTGCACACACACAGAGACACAAAGAAAGGCAATTAACAGGAAATTCTGTTTCCTTGAGGCCATGAAAACTATTTAGGACTCCGGAGAGATCTTGTCAACATAGAGAGGGGAGAAAAGTACGATGATTCTTTGTGGGAATAATCTACTAATTGTCTGTAAGTGAGAAGTGTAATATATTCACATAAAAATGTTCTCTGCATGGTAATGAGTGTTTTAGTACTTCAGAGGAACAAAGTATCACCAAATTAACAATAAAAGAATGTAAGTGAAATAATAAGAACCTCCTGTGCACATGCTTCCAATTTTAGCATCCGCTGTGCAACTGCGGTGGTACATGAAATGGAGAAGTTCTCCCTAAAACTGCTTATATTAATCCAAATTATTTCTAACCCTCAACAAGCTTTTCGCTTCAAGTGCAAACTGTATGAAAAGGCAAAAGTGCCAGATACGGTTTAAATCCAAGCACTGCAAATCAGTTCCATGATAAACAGATGCCATGAGCACATTTTCGACATCTCTTTCAATAGTTAGTTCTCAGCGTCTCCTGCAGTCCCGCCCCTTGTTCTAACCCTGTTATTATTTCCATATTTCCACCAAGTGCTGTCAATCATTCTTCATGGCCGTGACCAAACCAGATGTTGGAATAGAGTCTCATTACTGTATTCTGATGACAGTCTGTCAAGTCATGTGTGCCATGTGACCATATGTGTGGGCGACTTTCAAAAATCATCATACTTTTGTGGAACAGTGTGAAAGGAGATGCAAATACAGATTAAAATACAGACCTTGCGATATAAACGCACCGCATTGACTTGTGCATCATTGCTTACTACAACCTCTAATTACAAAGACGTGCATATCAAAACAGAAGCGCTACTATGCTTACACTTCAGTACATTTATTGCAGTGGGATAAAAATTACATAGCTGTTGGTCACCATATCAGTTCATTAAATATCTTTAAGCTTAACATTTCAAATGGCAATCATAAGTTGTCCACCTTTGGCTATTATTCCCATGGGAGGCCTTTGCTGTATGATGCATCTCCACCCTCATCTCCCGCAGAACTATATAATGTATGTAGCACGCTGATAAGCACATCCATAACAGTGTGAATACAGCCCCGATCTGGGCTACAATGCTTTCTGCTGTGATTACAGCAGATTTAAAAGCAAGGCTTTTGCTGCATGACATCTAATTCTTCAACGCAGACATCCGTACTTCTCCATGCATATTGATGAGGAAGTCTCGGTGGAACACAGTAACCACTCAGTAGGGATCCAACAATGCGCTGCACTTCAGCGCCACAGTGCACCACAAAAAAGGCCCTTTCAAATGCCGCAATCTCAACATTTCCATCAGCAATTCTTTTGACTTGCTATTTTTCTGCCTTGAGTAACAAGCGCTTTGCTTTTGTGTAAAATCACTGTTTACATTTCTCCCGAGAGCAAAGCATTGTTATATGTGTTCCAGTTCTTTTTTTCCCTTCTTTTTTTTGGGGGGGGGGGGGGGGTAGCGCTGCTTGGCAGGTGGCAATGTGGGAAAAAAAGAGACGATTAAAAAACGTGTAATGTAAGTCACAAGGGCAGAGAGAAGCTTTGAGATAGATGGTGCTTCTGGCTCGTGTTCTCTTCTGAACACACTGTTGAGTTATTTCAGCTTAGCTCTTCATAAAAAAGCAAAATACTCTCATTTTAGTCAGCAACTTGTAGTTAAGTACTTTATTCAAGAGCAGAATGCCAATGAGAGCAGGGTTGTGATCTCTGTAACTCTCCAGTCCTTTGAGATAAAACCTGCAACCTTGAGTCAACAGCTCAGAACTGTACCTGCATCCTATCTTCATATGCCGAACGTGTAAACATGTATTCGTTGAGAGCACAGTTCATTTCAAAGCAATCTGCTGCTATAATCACATTATCTCCCCCACCCAGTGCAGTAACAGGATTTTGGCTATTATCTGCAGGAATAATATCAGGTATGTGTCATTCCCTGTTTACAGGGGCATCATCAGACAATATCTGTGGTTACAAAAACAGTGCACTTCATCAAATGCTGTTGAACCGATCCACCCTGAAAGAGGAGCCGAGGTGTACTTTTAGACCACAAATAAAACATCTAGCCTGAGAGAGAAATGTATTTTTTATCGTCAACAGCGGATGCATGAAAAGCACCAATGGTGCCACTTAAATATAACTGAACACCAAACGGGCTTGAAATATCCTCGGGCTGGACAGAAATGACATAAAAGTGACAATTCTGTTGGTTCCTACACAACTTTATGTTGATTAAACCACGACTTTCTATAAAAAGGCTCTGAAACAATACATACTGGGGAAAGCGCTCTCACCAATATAACTGACTTGACAAGTGTGATGTGTGGAGGACTAAAAGAAAATTGATGTATAAAATGTGTGGGATTATCTAGTTTTCTGGGAAACAAGGAGAAAATAATTATTCAGAGTTATGTTGGATTAAAAACTGTGTTATACCACCATAGAACTCATAAAGAGGTGTTTTAAGATCTTTATGGGGAGAAAATTATGGATACAGTTTTGCACGATCATCTTAGCCTTGCTACATGACATGCAATTTTTCATTTAAACTAGATGTTGCAAGAGTATTTGTATCGTAACCTGCAGGGTCTGCAATAGCAATGCAAACACTTGCATTGTAATTTGTCATGTAAATGGTGACTATGACAAGGTCCTGTGTATTCACCTAGAGGGACGAATCATTTTAAAACTACAGCCATGCCTGGGTAATAAGAGAGAAACAGACTAGACAAATATCTGTCTGAATGACAAAAAGCCAATCTGTTTTAAACGGTATACTATTTTGCTCAAGCACATTGAGTTATATTCATTAAGCAGCATTGCGACTCGGTCATTTTAGATTATGCTCATAATGTGATTGTGGACAGATTATGAATAAATAACTGACTAAAACCAAACAGATAATATAAAGAATATCCATTTAGCAAGAAATAAATATTATAAATATAATAAATATTTTTTTAGGTATTGAAAGGCTATTTCCTTTCCTTTTGTTGTCTGCAGTGAAAGTGAACATCTCTGCAAGGTCGCTGAAATGGGAATCTTTAGAGTGAAATGACTACAGGTGTTCAGAACTAACCGAACAAACATCTTTCACAATTTGTTGGAAAAATGCACCTGACAATGAGGTATTTTCCGGTGCGTTCAACTGACCTATAATATCATGTTTCCTTGTGCTTTGCTGTAGAGCTGACAGTTAATTCAAATTAACTGAATTTGCCCGTTGAATTGTGAATTGTGCTTGAACCCTACTTATTTTGAATAGCCAACAAATAATTAGTTCCTCTTTCAGTCGGTCACTCTGAGTCACATCGGATGACCGACGAAATTGGGATCTCGCCAGAGAGACCAATCCACTTCGAGTGTAACTAAACGAGCCAATGGACATTGGCATGCGATCATTGCATCCAGCTGCCGCTGATCACAGCGTGAGTATAAGAGGCAGCAGGTGCACCGCATTAACTCATCCTTTCGCTTTGGAGCCGAGCGGTAGTGGTTGATGCTACTGTTCTCCCTTTCCACAAGAGAGTGTTCTGCGAGATGAGTGCGGGCGTTACGGCGCAGCAGCGGTGGTCACGTCGTACGGGAGAGAAAGATCATCTTCCTGCTGACAGCCACACTAGGAGTGTGCGGTGGCCAGCTCCCCTGTGTGCTTCAGCACTAAAAGAGCATTTCTCTAAAAGAGCAACACGGGTGATCACGTCTTTTTAAAGATGTCTTATCACCCGTGCGTTTCTGGGTGTGGTCGTTTCCTGGCGCCTCAGGACGGTCACGATCGCTGCCTCACGTGTCTGGGCATTCAGCACGCTGAGGAAGCTTTCGTGGATGGTTCATGTTCTTCTTGTGGGGACATGACCACCTTGGAGTTGCACAGAAGACT
>JAFVLL020002088.1:0-28117 GCA_021397915.2 Tor tambroides
TATGAGAAGATCTCATTTCCTTCTAAAGCCTGAGGTACACCGTGCATTTTAGCCAAATGCAGTATTTGTGCCAACCACCGTGACTTCAAAAAAAAAACCACACACATACATCTACTAGAGCGAGTTTACCGAACTCTGAATAACGCAGGTGGAATCTGCAATTTGATCAGCCCTCACCAGTCAAATCAACCTCCCTCTCAGATCAGAAACGGTCACCGGTCGCTAATCACAACGAGAACATTCTGCACGGTCAATCACGAAAGAGGGGTGGAGAACGTTCAAGCGTTACATGGGAATTCGTCTGCTGGACGTGGTTCAAACAGGTGCTGCAGATACAGGTGGTGTGGTGAAGTGGTTAAAGCATATAGCTGATAATCAAACGCCGCATCTGCTTAATGACTACTAATTTGCATGCTATATTAAAATCAAAAGTAAAAAGCTGGTTACATTTTTTCCCAACCTCAGAACCTATCACAGTGACAAAAATTAAATTAAATTAAATCTATGAAAAAAACATTGAATACCCCCAAAATAAGTGATTCAAATAAAATACAAACTATTTCACTCAAATAAAATACTTTCTAAGCTGAACTCAAAGAATAATTAAAAACACACACAAAATTATTTTATTATATATATATATATATATATATATATATATATATATATACACACACACTTATATTTTTTATATTATATTATATTATATTACATTACATTACAGTATAGTAGTTATTTCAGATTTCATTTTCAAGTATTAAAACACATCTCAAGACCCCTGCAACTCGACTAGTCATTCAGGAATTCCACCAAATTGTCAGACAATTTAAAAATAAAATTTTTGGTCTTGCACATCTCTAGCAGAAATGCAGGAGAGCGCAAACCGAGTGCTTTGAAAATGTGAGCATCTAGTTGCCTAGCACCAGACATCAGTCCTCAGTCTCCCTCCACACCATAGACGATCTCCACTGTCATCATTCCCCGTGACGAGTGTCCTTAACTACATCACAAGAGCTGAAATCACACAGCCTTTCAACACTTTCACCGAGCCAGCTCATCCCACGCTCCTTTCAATCCTTCCCCCTGGTTCATCGACTGGCTTTCAGAAGAAATTTACTGTGCTGCAGAGCTTCTTCAATAAGGTTATTCAACTATGACAATGACTCTGGCAGAAGCACACAGAGCCGTGCATGTGTCTGTCAGGCTGACGTGGTCTGATCACTTTCCACTTGCAATATTGATCAAAACACCACTGACCAATTTGTCCAAACAAAGAACTACAGTACATGGGTTACCAAATAAATTAAGCTACGAAATAAGATGATCAGATCCCAGTGAAAAAAAGAAAATAATCTGGAAAAAATAAAATAAAATGAATATTTTAATAAATGAATAAAATGAATAATTGATTTTTTTTTTTTTAAATTACAAATTAAATAAATGCAAAAACAAATGCATAAATAAAATAAATAAATAGAAAGTCAAGACAACCTTGTTCCTCATTTTAGATTGCTGTGCTTTGTCCTCAGGCCATGGCTATTTTCATGAGACCAAAACAAAGAAAATCCCATAATATTGTAACTACTCATGAGACAGATATACTGGGTTCAATAACTATCTTTGTTTATAAAGTGGGGCACATCTCAACCAATACAAGCAGCATAGACACCCAACAATAAAACAAATGAGACCAATGATTCACACACTGTCTGTGCTAACGGACACGAATGATCCCTCATATTGTAAGGCATGTTTGGCTTCTGTCAATCAGACTTTTGTTTTTCCATCTAGCAAAAAATAACTGGGTAAAAAAATCCCCTAAACTAACATTTCAGTGAGGATTTCAGCCGTATCTAGAGACCAGAACATCACAGAGACGTTTGACCACTGAGAACACCCTAGCAACCAGCTAGAAACCACCTAGCAACATACTAAAAACCTCCTAGAACAACCTAGCAAGAAATGCTACTATAAAGAGACGTACACATGTAGATGTCTCTATAGTAAAATATCTTATTAAAATGAATATGGACGCAGTGTAAAAAGCTCACATTCAATAAGGTTAAGTTGTTTGAATGAAAAACTCGTGCGGCATTTTTACTGCCATCAGTACCACACGCTCAATGCCAGCTCTGCCCGGCCTTTACAAAAACAGGTCATGGGATCACAGCCAGTCGGCTATTTCTGGCTGGAATTGAACATTCACAAGCAATAAACACACTGAGAAAGAGCATCGCAGACTAAAACAAAGCCAAAAATGAGCAAAAAGAAAAGAAGCCGAGACGGAAAGTAAAAACAGCAGGAAAATATACAAGAATATGAGGTAGTTTGTAGATTGCAGAAAGCCTGGAAAAACACACGCTATTGGCTGCTGTGGAATCCAGCATGAACCAATCATCTCGCAGACACACGTCGGTCAGCGATGGACCTGATTACATGTGCCATATGTGAGGTGTATAAGACAGTCTTAAGACAGAAGCCCACAGGGTCAGTGGAGACAGGTAAATCCCCTCTGTCTGGACATAATCTCAAGACGCTCCTCTCAGCTCCGTCCAGTTAGTGGAGTGAGGGAGAGAGGAGGGGGTTTAACACACACACACACACGCACACACAGGTACAGAGCAGAAGATGGTGGTCTCTCTCTGAAGGCGATGTCACTGCCTAATCTCATGATTCAACCAGCCACTGATTTAGACGTTCTAATTCTATCAAGGGTGAGAAGAGAATAACCTGCTGCAGAAGAGACAGAGAGAGAGAGAGAGAGAGAGAGAGAGAGAGAGAGAGAGAGAGAGAGAGAGAGAGAGAGAGACAAAGATCTATCTATCTATCTATCTATCTATCTATCTATCTATCTATCTATCTAACAAATGATGTATATCTGCCAACCTACCTATCTCTCTACCAACCTATCTACCCATCTATCCATCCATCAGCCTACGAACCTGTCTATCTATTCATCTACCAACTATATATCTATCATCACATTCTCTACCAACCTATCTACCATATTGTCGATCTACCAACCTATCTACCAAACTATCTATCTACCATATTGTCTATCTACCAACCCATCTATCCATCTACTATCCTATCTATCCATCTATCTATCTATCTATCTCTACCATCTATGATATGGTCTATCTATCACCCTATCTATCCATCTACCATCCTATCTATCCATCTATCCATCCATCCATCCATCTATCTAGCTATACCAACCTATATATCTCTACCATCTATGATATGGTCTATCACCCTATCTATCTATCTATCTATCTATCTATCTATCTATCTATCTATCTATCTATCTCTACCATCTATGATATGGTCTATCTATCACCCTATCTATCTATCTACCATCCTATCCATCTATCTCTAACATCTATGATATAGTCTATCACCCTATCTATCTATCTATCTATCTATCTATCTATCTATCTATCTATCTATCTATCTATCTATCTATCTATCGTCTACCTACCACCCTATCTATCCATCTACCATCCTATCTATCTGTCTATCTGTCTATCTATCTATCTATCTATCTATGATATGGTCTATCTACCACCCTATCCATCTACCATCCTATCTATCTATTAACCTATCTACATGTATCTATCCATCTACCATCCTATCTATCTATCTATCTATCTATCTATCTATCTATCTATGAATGATATGGTCTACCTACCCATCCACCATCCTATCTATCTATCTATCTATCTATCTATCTATCTATCTATCTATCTATCGTCTACCTACCACCCTATCTATCCATCTGCCATCCTATCTATCTGTCTATCTATCTATCTATGATATGGTCTATCTACCACCCTATCCATCTACCATCCTATCTATCTATTAACCTATCTACCACCCTATCCATCTACCATCCTATCTATCTATTAACCTATCTACATGTATCTATCCATCTACCATCCTATCTATCTATCTATCTATCTATCTATCTATCTATCTATGAATGATATGGTCTACCTACCCATCCACCATCCTATCTATCTATCTATCTATCTATCTATGTCTATCTACTGATGATCCATCCTTTCATTCATCCATCCATCCATCACAATTCTGACTGTTAAGAAAAACACAACAAACTGAAAAAGACAATGAAAATGTAACCGGTAAACTGTTAAATAAAAGACCTTGATGATAAAGTGCCACAAACGTAGATGTTCTCTCACAATGAAAACAACATAGCAAACAAACACAGCAACAGGTTCAGACTACAACAACCATCGCATCGGCGGTCAGTGCTGTAATGCTCGTACCTCAGCACTGGTCTGAGGGGCGCCCACGCTTCCACCAACCCCGTTTCCATTGGGCTCGACAGAGACGGACCTGTCCACCTCTTCACCTGCCCCTCCTCCTCCTCCTCCTCCTCCTCCTCCATCATCACTGGTGCTCTCTCCGCTCTCCTGCATCTCATCCAGGGCGATGGTGAACTGGGCGAGGGTCCGTACCATCTGCAGCATGCGACACGTGTCCCTCGCCCCCCGGGTGACTGCGTATCCGACGGCCCCCCACCCGACAGCTCGATCACCTCCACTAGGAGATACGCAGCAACAGGCTGGAGAGAGTTAGACTCCTTCCATGAGGAATAATTTGCAAAACAACATCTCGGGTTTAAATCCAAGACTGTAAAATTCCAAAGTTGGAGGGGGAATATGTTTCACCCCTATTTAAAACCTAGCTCAGCGTTGTTCGCTCGCTTTCCGTGGCAGGTAGAGCCGATGACAGAGAGAGACAGTAAACAGAGAGACGGCAAGGAGACATCAGTGTGTAATGAGAGGCAGCAGACGGGCACCAGCTGAACGCAGCTCACCAACAACACTGAGCAGCTGAGCTCAGAGCAGCACTCACAGACCTGACCAATCCATGACCGATCCCGCACTGGCTAATTAGATTGGCTCAGCCTGTTGGGGATGGAAATCCAGAGGTGTGGCTGTGTCTCCATGGCAACAAGGGGGCGGGGACTTGAATGACTGACAGATAGATTCTCCATACAGTTTACAGCAATAAGCTTACACTTATAAACTAGAGGAAAGAAAGCAGAAAGCTAATTATAATTTATACTGATATAGATTTAAATGTTAACACCATGCAAGTCAATCATTTTACCATGTTAATTGCCCCAAAACATGGTATCACTAAGGTAAATGTCCTAATAATGGTATTGCCATAGAAAAAGTCCAAATAAATAATATTTCTAAGGTAAATGTCCAAAAAAACATGTATTACCATGGTAAATGTCCAATAAACATAGCATTGTCCAATAAGTATAGTATAAATGTCCAAAAAAAACAACATCATACAGTATATTACTGATATTACTAAGGTAAATGTCCAAAAAACATGGCATTACCATGGTAAATGTCCAAAAAAGGTACACTAAGATAAATGTCCAAAAAACACAGTATCACTATGGTAAATGAACAAAAACACTGTTGTAATAAGGTAAATAATATATATATATATATATATATATAAATGGTATTACTATGGTAAATGTAAAAAAAACATGGCACTATCATGGTAAATGGAAAAAAAACAGTATTACCAAGATAAATGACCAAGTAAAATGGTATTACTATGGTAAATGTCAAAAAAGCATTACTCTAGTTAATGTCCAAAAACATGGTATTGCTATCCAAAAAGACATTACCCTAGTAAATGTCCAAAAAACAAAGTATTACTAAGATAAATGTCCAAAAAACATGGTATCACTAGGTAAATGTACAAAAACACTCGTAATCACGAAAAAAAAAAAAATTATATATATATATATATATATATATATATATATAAAATGGTATTACTGTGGTAAACGTCAAAAAATCATTACTCTGGTTAATGTCCAAAAACATGGTATTGCTATAGTAAATATCCAAAAAGGCATTACTCTAGTAAATGTCCAAAAAACAAAGTATTACTAAGATAAATGTTCCAAAAACACTGCATTACTAAAGTAAATATCCAAAAAAGGGTTTTACTATGGTTTGTACAACATTTTAGATTATTTACATTGTTCTACCATAGCATTTTCAGTAAAACAATGAATGAACAAATGAGCAAACTGAACAAGTATAAGTTTCTACAATGTTTAAAAAAAAACTATATTTCCCAGACATCAACATTTCCCAACAATTCTCTTTCTAATCAGTACCATATTCTCACTTTCTCTCTGTTTTTCCGTTCCTTTCTTTTTCCATTCTTCACATTTGAATCTGTGCTTTATCCCCGCAGGGTTATTTTTAGCCGAGAGGTTTTTCTGCACTTTTTTTTGGGAGTGTGGAAACCATTAGCAGCAAGTGCATTTGTGCTGATGCATTATTGACGTGGAGAGAGACGCTTTCATCACCCTCGACAGAACAATGACAGCGGACACCTGAACAGAAAGAAAACTGCTCCACATCTTCACTGTAAAAGAGCAGATGCTTTTGTGCTGCACATACACTCATGCTCGATCATTTACCTACAGAATTACGCAAGCTCTCGGCAAGCCGTCTCTTTCATCAGACATTAACTGGGACGTTACAAACCACGCGCTGACTGATGCTCCGCCAACAGATCATGCATTCCCATCTTTTATGAGGTATTTTCATATAACAAAACTATATATACCAATGTATATTCTTAAAGCACCATGTAAATACCATTCAGTATCTCTGCATTACCATCTAAAATCACCAAACCACTGTAAGTATTTTTAAGGGTTATCTCACAGTCTGCCTTTCAAAACCTATTGAGCCGCCTACGTAGACTGCATTTATTATATAAATATTTCTATTATGCCCAAAAAATGCCGTTCAGGCATGCAGCTCACTAGGTTTTGAATCCTCATGTATGAAAGATCCTCGACCTGACAGGCTGAGGCACTAAAAAGTGAGGGAGATATAAAGAAACTGAGATATGTAGATGAAAAACAAGATCTGTTATGTGTCCTCCACCCAAACGCTAAAAGGTGCTAACACATTTTTCTAATGCCTGAAGTGTCTGCTAATTTACATTCAACAAGTCTTACTGGAGTGCTTGTTTTCATTTTATACCAAAGTAAATCTGCGTGTCCATATCTGTTAGCTTTCCTGCAGATATGTGTGTCTGGTCTAGACGTTTGATCCTTTGCTAAATGCTGGTGTTGCGATAAGGCATATCTGTTCAGAAACAAGTTATTCTTTTCTGTTCTATTATTTACATCTGTATCTGAATATCTGAAAAAGAGTGTTATTATTGTTAACTCAAACTACATTGATTAAAAATGGTCATTGCAATAAAGCCGAAATATTAGATGAAAAACCTAACTTAAAAATTATAAATGTTGCATTGGCAACTAAGAGAAAATATGTTCAAAGGGGTCATATGATCCGATTTCAAGTTTTCCTTTCTCTTGGAGTGTTACAAGCTGTTTGTGCATAGATAAGATCCCTGAAGTTGCAAAGACTAAAGTCTCAAAACCAAAGAGATATTCTTTATAAAAGTTATGACTCTGCCACGCCCCCCTAAAACGGCTCATTCAAACACGCCCCCACATCTCTACGTCACTGTGTGGGAAGATTTGCATAACACCACCCAAATGTATACGCAATGAAAGAAAGCGGAACTATTATTCTGGCTGTAGTATTGTTGCTGCTGCTGGCGCCATGTCCTGGAGACGCTGTATTTCGTTGTGAAAGTGAAAGTACATTGTTTGGGCTTCCAAAAGAGGACACAACTAGAAATCAGTGGTTAAGTTGTATTTACGACACTGTTCCAGAACAGTTCAACCTAAATATTAGAGTGTGTGCAGCGCATTTTACGGAGGACTGTTTCCTGAACCTGGACAAGTAGCCTATGATGCTGGCTTGCTCAAAGGCTGTTTCTAGAAAGAGGGGCAATTCCAACTTTGCAAGGACAGTCTGACGCTTCTGACTCACAGCCTGTAAGTACGTTTCTGATACTGACTATTCAAAAGCGAGTTTTGAGCAGTGTAGAGTAGTGCTTGTTGTTTGTTGTTTCTCCGATAACAAACGCAGACATGGTAATGTTTACGAGGCGCAATGCAACGCGACGCGTAAAAAGACAGTATGAGTCATTATAATCAGTAATTATGTCCCCACTGGATGCAACAAATGCCTCGTTTATAAAGGGTTTTATTGTTTTTGAATTGTCGCGCCAGGACACGGCATCACAATATGGTAAGGGGCGTAACATTTCTGTCTCACGCTTGAGGTACTCGGCCAATCACAACGCACTGGATAGCTGGCCAATCAGAGCACGCCTCGCTTCTCAGAACGATGAGCTTTGTAAAAATCTACGCGTTTCAGAAAGGCGGGGCATAGAGGAGAAACAATAATATACAGTATGTGGAATATAACGTGTTTTTTGAACCTTAAACCGCATAAACACGTTGAATTACACCAAATACACAAAATAATGTTCTTTTTAGCAACGTCATATGACCCCTTTAACTACTTAAACTAAACAGAAATATTAACAAAAAAGAGGAAGTTATTCATTTCTGTTATTTTTTCATGGAGAGAAAAAGTGTAATAATTGTTAATCTAAAAGTATTAAAACAGGTTAAAAATGTATTGATTTATTGAAATAAAGCTGAAAAAATAAATAAGATGAAAACCTAAAACTTTAACTAAAATAAGTTTATTTCCAAAAAAACAAACAAACAAGTTAAAAAAATTACTAAAACTTAAACATTAATATTAAAATTGAAAATATATTTTTATTTAATTAAAAAAATTAATACAATTTTAAACAGTATAACACCACTGAAAAGAAGAATTTTAATGAACAGAAATAACAGACCTTAACAGAACTTTTCAAAGCACTGCAATGGGAGACTCCGCATTTACTGCGATTCCTGCTTAGTAATGAACTCTTTGACCTCCCTGACATCGATTTTCATGGTACCTGTAGCAGCACGACAGATGTGCGTCCTTCCTCTAATATCTCTCTCTTTCTCTTTCTATCTCTCTCAGCAGAGTGAAACAATGTGCTGCGGTCAGAGTCTGCTGGGGCCGGTAAATCAGCCAGATCACAAGCTGGAAAAGTTTCTTCAGAGAACACAAAACAGACGGACTCCTGACATTTAAGAGCGAGAGAGAAACATGAGTCAGAAAGAGGGAATAAAACAAAATGAAATTAAAAAGGAAGAGTAATTTTGACCATAAACCCGAAACATCAAAACCAGAAAAATGCAATTCTACAGCCGTCGCTCTGGTAAAAGCAGCACGAAAGCTACATTTCCGGTGGCCTTGAGGCAGATGTAAAACATGTTCTTCAGCTCAACAGCAAAGGAACTCTCCTCAAACGCACAAGGCCATAATTCTGCTGGAAAACATTCAGTGCTAGAATAAAAATAGAACTTAAAACATAAATGCTGGGATGCACGCCATCAAACCTCATAAGGCCAAGAGAGGTACAGGGATGAATGTGTGTGTGATCGAGCCGTTTAGATTTATTAGCGCTGTTTATTAAGTCTAAGCATCACTATGTTCATACACCCTAAAGTATGAAAGTTTGGCATGTAACTTATCTGGCACAGTTTGTCCTATGGATATGAAAACATCTACAAAACACCCATGCCATATATACGTCATTTACAAACACTACCATTTAAAAGAATGTTTTTGAAAGTAGTCTCTTTTGGGCTCCATTTATTTGATAAAAAAAAAAGTCAGTATTATTTGTGAAATATTATTACAATTTCAAATAACTTTTCTAATTTAATATATTTTGAAATGTAATTTATTCCTGTGTTCAAATCTGAATTTTCAGCATCATTACTCCAGTCTTCAGCGTCACATGATCCTTCAGAAATCATTCTAATATGCTGATTTGCTGCTCAAGAAAAATTTCTGAATATTATCAATGTTGAAAACAATTGTGCTGCTTCACATTTTTGTACAAACCGTGACACATTTTATTTTTCAGGATACTTTATTGAATTGAAAGTTCAAAAGAGCAGCATTTGTTAGAAATAGTACCTTTCGTAACATTATAACTGCCTTTAACTTTTTTTAATCAAATTAACATGTCCTTGCTGAATATTAGTTTCTTTAAAATCTTACTGACCCCAAAATTTTGACCACTAGTGTATAAAAATAAACTTGCGCACACACTTTGACATCACTCCAATTAATGCTTTATATAAAACACTCATCTCCATGGAAACCAACCTACTGCTATTCTGAAACGTGATGCACTTCCGGTAAAAAAATCTTCCCTTTCAGCTTCTTCCTGATGGGGTTGCCAGGGGTCCTCAATCTAAACCAGTAAGGCATCTTGAATCTGCAGACAAAACCTGACCCAGATATCTGTTTGACACACACTTCATTTATTAACTGCTCATGGTCATCAATATGACCCCTCGATTTAAAGCAAATTACTCATTTTCTCACAGTGGCCTCGTTTTATAAAACCCTTTCGGAAGCTGTTCATTGCTTTTCCACATGCGCCATGTTGCACCTGACATGAAAGTATCTACAGTATTAATGAAAGAAGACAGCAAGGACAGATTAGCTTTATTAAACAGCAAGCAATAAATTCAAACACAACAGAGAAATGCTGTTAGCAATCAGCCCAGCCAGCTGTGACCTACATGTTGCGCTCTCAAAACAAAAATAATACAGCAATAAAATTCCCTGACTGCATTTAAGTCTCATTCTCACCTATTAAACTAAACAAAAACTCAAATAAATCACTGTAAGTGTGTCCTCAGTTGGTTTTCCTGGAGCTTTACAGCAGCAAGATCGTCAAAAGACAAACTCAATCAGGTCTAAAGTAGGACTACATGAGAACAAGATGCACCTAAAATGTGCTGCGAGCTATTTTAGACTCCAACTTTCATCATTCTGCTGGAACTTCAACCACATGGACAAACCCTGCCTTCATAAAATACAATGTACATAAAAAATATAAAAGAAATGAATAAAATTAAATACAATTTTTAAATAAAATAAAATAAATATACAATAAATTAAAAATTAAATAAAATAATAAATAAAATTAAATATCTTTTGTTGATGTCCAGTTAAACAAAGGGCATTGTGGTAAAAATGATGTCTCATCCGTTAATATGGTTCATACTACAGCAAGATTTGGGACAGTGTTTTAGTTCTATGATTTAGGCTGGTAATATACACTCCTACTATTGGCACAAAATTAGCAATTTTCCTGTTCATTTGTTTGGTAAAACATAAAAATAAATAAATAACATAATAAATCACCTTTAATGTGAAAAATACAGACCCCAAAATTTAGAATAGAATAAAATAAATGAAATTCTGATTAATAATCAATCCTAATGAGAGTTCTAAAATTCTGTTGTAGAAAAATATGCAGCCTACTGAAAGTAAAGAAAATCTGTGTATAATATATGACCAGATGACAGATAAGGGCAGACCAAAGGACAACTAAAGAGAGAGAGAGAGAGAGAGAGAGAAAGAGAGCGTGTGTGTGGGTCTAAGAGAGAGAGAGATGGGTAAATAATGTGGGTGAATGCACAACGACACACAACATGCTCATAATGAAGACACACTCAAGCATAACAGCTATTAACTGCACTTCTCCTGCCCACCTGCTGTTTTGCAAAATGTCCATCAACACACACACACACAGAGGCACTTGAAAAGGAAAATGGTGGCACTTGAAGAGGTTTTGCACACAATCTGTAGCATATTACAAACAAGTGATAATTGCAGCGATAGACTAGACTTGCACATGTATTGAAAAATATATGAGCACACCTCTCTGTAACAAGACACAAGATTTGAGCAATCAAAAAATACGCACAGGATGATTGTTTAATTTGATTATAGGTTTGAGCAATGATAATAAAGACTCCACTGTCTGTAAGTAATTTTATGCATGAAAAAGCATCTGTTTTAAATCACTGTATCTTTGCTACAACATCACTATGGTCAATAAAGAAAGTGTAATTCGGGCAATGAAACGCTATGGAGCGTTGAATAACAGACAGGCCTGCCAGCAGGGGGTGCCACTGAGCTCAAGTCCAAAAAGTTGCGCTTTGCTGCCCATTGAAATCAACACAATAAAACATCACACTAGCAAACTTCCATTCTCACTACATCTGGACGGCAACTGTTCGCAGTGAGAAGTGACCGGCTCTGTTACTGCGTTTCTAAACATCAATCTGGACACAGGCAGAGAAACTGTGAGCGTTACTGTATCACGCGGCTGAAAGGGGCTATTGTTTGTGTGTTTCTGTCTGTGTGTGTGAGGCAGATCAGGACGCTGCTGGGAAAATGTGTGTGCGTCGAGGAATCAGAGAGATGAGCCATTCGATATCATGGGAAACAACTTCATGGTACTTGATATTTTTGGGTCATGGACAGATGACGTGTTCATGCTTTAATAGCATCACAGAACCTCACTAACAAAAAGTACCCAACTACAATAATATTTTGGACATGGGATAAGTACCATGGTAATACCCTGATATTATTTGGAGAACTTAATACCATGGTATATGAATATGGTAACCATTCAGTAACATGGCATTACTTTGTTCAAAGGTCTGATCCAAGGTAACACCACAGTATTGTTTGTAACGGCAATGCAAATCAGGCTGGCTACTAAAATTCATGTACCATGATATTTATATGATTCTTCCAATAATACTATGGTACTGCCACGCTACATGTCCAAAATACCACAGTAGTACTGTTAAAAAAACATGGTTTTACCATGGTCAAAGAACAAAGCAGTATAGCAATACCATGGTACTCTTTCTCAAATAAATAGTACAGTACATAATTAAAAAAACAAACAAATTAATACTTATATTCAGCAAGGATGCATTACAAGCAGTGCTGGGAAGTAACTAGTTACATCATGTAACTAAATTACATTTAAATTAAACTAAATTACAACTAAATGTAATTTAATTACAAAAATGTAATTGTAATCAGTTACTAAGAAAAAATGTGTAATTAAATTACAGTAACATGAAAATGTTAACGAATACAAAGGGGGTTATATCTGAATATTTCTTCACACACACCCACATGCAGATATAATTGATTTCTTTCATAAATTGCAGTGACTAAAATATGAGACACCAATGTTTCAGGAGTTTAGTATACAGAATAGGACACATTATTATTTGATAACCATTTTATTTCCTATTTGGGTTTATGTACATGCTTTATTTTTTAAGATTAAGTGTTTTTTTTTTCCAAGCCATTATCAGATGCCAGTGATTCCTGTCATAACTATGCAAAGATTTGATTTCAAAAACAGTATCATAGCTACTAAACTATTTCTTGATATGGTTTTAAATCTGTATTTACCTCAGAATGATTTCAAAGTCAGTCTGATTTTGTGGTGGCTGTGCTTTAAAATGAAATGATTACAATCTTAATTCAAGAGATGAAGGATTTTGAAAGTCTGACAGTAATTAGTGTTAAATACTACTGTAAGGTTACCGGGTTTACATGTTGGAAATGATTAACAGTTGAAAACATTAGAAATGTAGAAAAGTAATCAGAATGTAACCAAATGTAATCAGTTACATTACTAATGTAACTGTAATGTAACTAATGTAATTTATTCGTCCAAACTAATGTACTTAATTGAAAGAGTTACACAACTTGTTACATTTTATACAGGGTAACTTGTAATCTGTAACTTATTTTCCAAAGTAACCTTCCCAACACTGGTCACAAGTGACAATAAAGACGTTTATAAAGATACAAAAGATTTCTATTTCAAATAAATGCTGTTCTTTGAACTTTAAATTCATCAAAGAATCTTGAAAAATAAAATGTATCACGGTTTCCACAAAAATAGAAAGCAGCACAACTGTTTTCAAACTGTAATATGATTAATTGTAATAATATTTCACAATATTACTATTTTTACTGTAATTTTTATTTAATAAATGCAGCTTAAAGTAAAGTACCATGGTATGACTGTATAATACCATCTCTTTGAAAAACTGTATCAGATAGCAATACATGGTACAGAAATGAACACCAGCAGTGTTTCTACATAGGGCTGCACGATTATGACAAAAATCATAATTGTCGATTATTAATAACGATGATTTTTTTAACAGATTTATGCCACTGTTTGAAGCTGCATGCCATATTTTTATATAAAATATATATTAAAAAAAGGCTGAAAACACTCTTCCTGAACTTTTATTGCTTTTTTATAGCATTGAGCCTCAAATGTCGACTATGCATTGGTTTGGTTTCTCCTTTAAACAAAAAAAGGTAAAATTATGCATGGTATAATAATGTTATACTAAAACTAAAAGAAAAAAATGGTTTACTAAAGCTATATATTTCATTTACAATTAAACAGACGAAATTCCAAATTACAGTAACATTTTACAGAACAATTTATATTATCGGGGCTCCAGACTAACATTCGAGAGTAGTAGCACCAGCACCTGATTTGGTAGCACTGAACATGTAATATTACAAGTTTTGTCTCTTAGAAATGCACATTAGAACAGGAGCTTGAGTTGGGATTCAGATGTACATTTGACAGTACCATTGTGTAAACTGTAACAGCCTTATCTTTTATACATAACCAAAAGTACAGCACCTCATTACCATGGTAAAAAAGTAGCCTAACTATATGTTTTCTATGGTGTTTGCATTGAAAAACAGTAGCCTAAAGACATTCAGTCAATTACAAATCCACATCAACTGATAGAATAATTAACAAAATAATGTAATTATATTCCATTACTCCTTTAACATATTTAGTATATTAATAATATGTGACCCTGAACCACAAAACCAGTCATAAGTGTCCATTTTTCAAAATTGAGATTTATACATCATCTGAAAGCTGAATAAATAAGCTTTCCATTGATGTATGGTTTGTTATGATAGGACAATATTTGGCCGAGATACAACTATTTGAAAATCTGGAATCTGAGGGTGCAAAAAAAATCTAAATACTGAGAAAATTGCCTTTAAAGTTGTCTAAATGAAGTTCTTAGCAATGCATATTACTAATCAAAAATTAAGTTTTGATATATTTGCGGTCGGAAATTTACAAAAAATCTTCATGGAACATGATCTTTACTTATTATCCTAATGATTTTTGACATAAAAGAAAAATCAATAATTTTGACCCATGCAGTGTATTTTTGGCTATTGCTACAAATATACCCCAGCGACTTAAGACTGCTTTTGTGCTCCAGGGTCACATATAATAATACTCAATATGAATATCCTACTTTTCTGACACCGTACCATTGTTACCGTTAGTGTTACTACAGTAAAACTATGGTAAATGTGGGTGATTTGTGGATTGAAACGTCTTCTAACTGGATCGTTGTTGCACTGTTTCTGCATCAGTGTTGATGAGAATAACAGCTCCGATTTATTTGGCTTTAAACTAGTTTAAATTAAAGAGATGTGATTTGAACTCGAGTGCTTCTTACTGGATTTCACAGCGTTGTTTAGTGCATGATCGCGACTGGTTACTGTAATCCGCTCTAAGCTCGCGCTGCGCTGTTTTCTTTTGAGGCGAGCGGATAAAAGGTCAGTGTGGCGCACAGTTCAAACGAGTACCGCTATTTTGTTCCGCTTTTGACACGTTTGGCGTTTAACATATCCATCATGCACAACAGAGTGACAACGACTATCAGTTAGACAAAATGTCTTTTATCCAGTGTGTTTGAGTTTGGTAAACCCAGCGCTGCAAACACCTCTTAAAGCACACAGAATAATGCAAGTGGGCATTTTTAATTATTTATTTTTGTAATCGCGGCTTTGAACGATTATGTAATCGTGGCATCCATAATCGTAATCGCGATTAGAAATTCGATTAATTGTGCAGCCCTATTTCTACAACAGCCAAATTAGATTTTAAACGCAAAAGTCGCTGGAAAACATCACAAACACTTGGATTGGGTGTTTTAAGGAGGTCCAGATCATCTCTCTGAACACACATGAAACAAACGAGTGAAGTACAGACATTAAAAACAACATGCTCGGTTATGTCAGGCTTCACTTCATTTAATTTCATCTTCTTTCTATAATAACTCGACCCATCTGGGTTAGAGTGAGCTGAAACCACAGCGCAGATCAAAAGTCTGATTTTTAAAACATGACTATTGAAATGAATGGGGAATATAATGACAGACGCGACCAAATAGGGACAAAAACAACTACAATCCCTATTAAAATAAGCTTTAACAATTCTCCATTCACTTTGTTCTACGCAAGCAAGAAATGCATACAGGTTTGGAATTACATAAGGGTGGGTAAATGATGACAGGATGTTTATTTTGGGGTGAAATATTCATGCATATTCCAAACAAACTCAGAAAACACTAAACTTGGCCGCCGACTTCAATGGTTCTAACAAAACGTTGAACTGGCATTAAAATCAGAGCCAGACAATAAAGACAAACTACACCAAACATTCAAACCATGCTCTTTTATTTCCAAAATGTCTGATTCAAAGCAAAGCCAGAGAGATATTCATCTGTATAATAGTCGGGCAAAGAACTGGCTGCTCTATTAAGTTAAACTCTGAGCCGGAAATTCCTCCTGTGTCTCTCTCTCTCTGGCTCTCCTCCTCCACCTCCGAATGAGAAACACGGCTCTATTTTTGGGATCTGGACAAATATCGGGGAATATGGAGGGAAACTGGTCTTGTCGTTTTTCCTCTGCATTCTTTTCATCGTCACTAAGAACACGGGAAACCAAATGCGCTGTTCTTAAAAACACTCTAATGTGCACACGCTCTCTTGCTTTTTTTTCTATAACACATATATGGGTTCAGAAACACTCGGTTGTTGAGGTTAGTTAGGAAACAGCAGCTCGTGGTGTTGAGTTACTCAGGCTGTTTAACATTGTCACTTTCTATAAATCAACTGAGGTTTCTCATGTCAAATCAACCACATTAACTAATTAACACAACAAACACACAACCACATACAAATATACTGATCTGTCATTGTGTTCCAAAATGTATGAGACCACATTTCAAAACAACACAAAAGTTCTTTTTTTACAATTCCATTTTTTTTTTTTTGGGTTAAAATTTTTCTGGATTCTATTTTTTCCAGACTTCATTTTAATGGTTAATTGAATTTGAACTATATATATATATATATATATATATATATATATATATATATATATATATATATGTGTATGTGTGTATGTATGTATGTATGTATGTATATGTGTGTGTATATATATATATATATTAGTGCTGTCAAACGATTAATCGCGATTAATCGCATCCAAAATAAAAGTTTTTTTACACAATATGTGTGTCTTCTGTATATATTTATTTTGTATAAAGACACACACTTACAGTATATATTTTGAAAAATTTACATGTATTTATATGTTTAAATTTATATTTGTATCATTTATATTACATAAAAATATATTTAATATATAAATACAACATATTTTTCTTAAATATATACATGCATGCGTTTGTATTTATATATACATAATAAATATACACAGTACACACATATATTATGCAAACAAAAACTTTTATTTTGGATGCGATTAATCGCGATTAATCGTTTGACAGCACTAATATATATATATATATATATATATATATATATATATATATACACACACACACACATATACATACATACATACATACATACATATATAATAGGGCCATATGAAATGTTTCATTTTATTATTATTATAATTTTATTTATTTATTTTTACAAATTCAGTGTTCTCGTGTTTCATTTTTTCTGGATTCATGATTTAATACAAATTTATTACCAAAAATTGTGGTAATCAAATGAAGGCATAAATCATTAACAATTTAATTAATTTTAAAAAATGTAATCAAATGAAAATGAAACAATTCCAGTATTTTTTGGCAAACAATGTGCTGCTCTTTGCTTGCCAAACTGTTACTGTTAAAATTAAAACATGGAATAAAAATGGTGAATTCCTTCAAAATAGTTTAAAATAAAATGTTATGATGATTACCATTATTATTATTACTTTGAGAAGTACATTCTACTGTACAATAGCAAAATATTTGTCACAATTTCTTCAAGTTAAACCAAACTTTTATTTTGACAGGTTTTTGTGAAGACCTTTGAGTTTCTGAGTGTTGTAGACAATTCATTCACATATGGAGACATGCAGACTTCATATTTAAAGAGCAGACTTTATGCAGTTTAATATTCACATAGGGCCTACACTAGGTATATGGCCCTATTTTTGATTTATTCATCCAAAATTCCAAATTTAGCTTAATATCATGAAAAAGTCCAAACTCTGCTTGGAAACAGCACTGATTGACACTTTACAGGTGTATTAAACACAAGAAACCCAGCGCAAATGCAGCGGAGTTCATTTCATGAGCCAGTTTAGAGGGAAAGAGATGACTGATGGTTCGGGTTTGGTAGTAAGTGTGAGATGAATGATATAAGGGTGTGAAAAAGAACAAAAACAAGAAGGGAATAGAGTAGGAAAGAGTGTTTCTTCCATTCAAACCCACTGAAATCTTCTTGTGAGAGTTTAAAAGATTATCAGGCGCATTACAAACCCAGCAAAGCTTCAGTTCGTTCTTACTGTGACTAGAAGGCCCCATAAATCCCTGCCAAAAATCACTCTTTAGATTTAACATTTGAAACGGCTCAAATCACTGAATAGTTCAAGTAAGGTTACCATTTTAAAAAGCATGTCAGAGAAATTCAAAAGCTAGTGAGCTGCCTACTCTACATAGACAGATAACTTTTAAAGGGATAGTTCACCCAAAAATGAAAATTATCCTGTTATTTACTCACCCTCAAGCCATCCTAGGTGTATATTACTTTCTTCTTTCAGACGAATCCAATCGGAGTTATATAAAAATTGTCCTGGCTCTTCTAAGCTCTATCATTGGAGTCAGCGGGTGTTTCTGTTACACAGTCCAAAACATGTAAAATAAAGTGCGCGAATCCATAAAAAAACATGCCTCACACGGCTCCGGGGGATGAACAAAGGACTCCTATTGCGAATCCATGCGTTTTTGTAAGAAAAATATCCATATTTCAAACATCATAAACACATCTTTCTCACTTCATGTAACTGTCATAAGTGGAAGCCCTTCTGGCGGATGACATAGGACGTTGGCGTTGCGTGATAAGTAACGAACACGGAGAGAGAACAAAACAAAACGCAGGTCACCAATTAGAGAAACAAAACGAGGATTTGTAATGAAAAATGTCGGAGGATTTCAATATAAGCCAAGAGGAGACTGGTTTTCCTTTGCTAAAGTAAGGAAACTTTGCTTCCTTTGCTCCTAAACAAATGTTGGTTTTTGCGAGACTCACACGTGCATGCACTGAGCCGGCATCCTACGTCATCCGCCGGAAAGGCAGTCTCTTGTGAACGCGCGTACGACAGATAGCTAGGAGTTACACAAAACACGTTTTTTTTAAATATGGATTCGCGCACTTTATTGTATGTGTTTTGGACTGTGTAACAGAAACACCCGCTGACTGCAATGACTGAGCTTAGAAGAGCAAGGAAAATTCTGAATGTAACTCCGATTGGATTCGTCTGAAAGAAGAAAGTCATATCCACCTAGAATGGATTGAGGGTGAGTAAATAACAGGATAATTTTCATTTTTGGGTGAACTAACCCTTTAAGACAGCTCCAAATTCACAATAAAACCTTGGGAAGTTGTGGGTGGGGAAGTCGTGGCCTAATGGTTAAAGAGTCAGACTCGAGTTCGAGTCTCAGGTCCGGCAGGAACTGTAGGTGGGGGGAGTGAATGTACAGCCCTCTCTCCACCCTCAATACCACGACTGAGGTGCCCTTGAGCAAGGCACCGAACCCCCAACTGCTCCCCGGGCGTCGCAGCATAAATGGCTGCCCACTGCTCCGGGTGTGTGTTCACAGTGTGTGTGTGTGTTCACTGCTGTGTGTGTGCACTTTGGATGGGTTAAATGCAGAGCACAAATTCCGAGTATGGGTAACCATACTTGGCCACACGTCACACTTTCATTTTCAAACCTCACAAGTGACGCGAATGCTTGAAGCATTACATGCAACCCAGATAAACAGTGCTTCTGAAGTGAACCACATGTTGCTAAGCTAATAACAAGCAGAAAAATACATAGCATGCATAAATAGAGGATGATCTAGATTTTGAATTGAATCAATCCTTTTCATTATATCATGAATCAATTATACACTCTAAAAATGCTGCGTTGTTTTAACCCAACTTTGGGTCAAATATAGACTAAGCCAACTATTGGATTAAAAATGTAACTTAAATTTAACTTAACATTTTTACAACATTCTAATTAAGTGTATTTATACAATATTTCTCAACATCCACCATCTTGGAAACCCACAAGCTTGTTGCAGTGCATTTTGGGATTGCACTTTGGCCAAAACAAGATATCTTAAAAGTCAATTTTTGATTATGATGTATAAACATATGCATTTTAGTGTCTTTGTTGTTGTTGTTGTATTTATAGCTCTTTTGTGCCAGATAAAAAAAAAAAAAAAAAAAAATCAATCAATAAATATATAAATACTAACTTAATAGTACAATAATGATAAAAATAATAATATATTGTAGAATACTAAATTAATACTAATTTAAAATAAATCAATATACATATAATTAAAAGTATTTATAAAATAATGTGTTGTAAAACAAAATGTATACTAATTCAAATAAAATATACATAAATCGTATAATTTAAAAACTATGAATATAAAGAACAAAACAAAATCACTTCAAAGATTGTAAAAGAATGAAAAGGTGATTTGTTGCAAAAGAAACAGAAAACCATTAAACCAAATCTTTTTCTCTCCTTTGTTTAGTTTGTCTGAGGTATAAAGAACATACCCTGAACAAACGGCTCACTGTCATCCGAGTAACGGCACATCCCGTCCACACCTAACACGACCGGCTCCTGTTTATATTAAGATGTCTGCGGTCAGACTGACGCTTTGAATATTCAAACCACAAAGCTGTCGGGCTTTATTCACTAACAAAAGCATTCTGATGATAGATAAAGTGAAAGGACTATCTGTGCTTCAGGTAAAGTTTCAAAGCAACAATGTCATCACCAGTACAAATGTGACAGTGAGAAGAGCAAGAAAATGACTCAGTATTGCATGCAAAAATGTTAAATTCATATACTCTTACTCAACTGCAGTGGTTTCTGCTCTAAAAAAAAAAAAAAATCAATAAATCTGTCTGTGACCACAGCACAGGACAAAGCAAAGCCTTATAAAGACTTCTTTTAAAGAATGCGTTTGTGATTGACTGGAATGAGAAAGAAAAGATCAAAGCAAACGCTTATAAACAAGGTGCACTGTGAAACACTGACAACTACACACACCACAAGCATGCATTCAAACTCAACATGAAACACATTCACAGAGCCATACCCCTTAGAAGAGGGTGTTTCATACCAGCTGAATGGATTCTGGGAATCTACTCGCCTCCCGAGTCTTTTGAGGAGGTTTTTTGAAGACCGAAGGTCAAGTTCATCCTCCAGAGCATCTCCAGATATCCCAATGGTCACTTTTCTACAACTATTTGATATTATCTCTGTAACCCTAAAATAACCAGCAAAACCTTTTTAAATGACCTCTTTAAGATTTTAGAAAGATCACGTTATTAACAATAAACAGTTACTCAAACAATTACTAAAGGTTTTTCCATCACAAAACTCCAGCTGCTTAGAATTTACTCGAATACCTGTTGAGATTACTATGCAGTATCCATGCATACCACATGTACAACCATACTACAACTATAACGATAATGATGCAGAGGAACGATATCACTGGAAACATTTTCAGAACACTTTTTTTTCCAATTGGTGGATTCTGATTGGCTGTTGCATGAAAAAAATAGCCAATCAGAATTCACCTTTTTACACAAATTGATATGATTTTTTAGGGTCTTAATGAAAAGTCCATAACACACTTTGGTTAAAATTTCTCAAATGGTAGTGTAAAACAACACCCTTTTTACCCTGTCAAAAACAGCTCTTGAGCTGTTTGGTGCGTGTGACGTGACACAGCCAAGAATCTGAGATCGGCTTGATTTGAGAAAGGGGTAATCATTTATCGGGATTTTAAAAAAAAAAAGCACTGGGTGAATTTTTATCATTATAGGGTGGATGTGTACACACACTGCCAACACGCATTTACGTTCAAACAACATGTAAAAGTGAATTTTGCCTCCGATGACCCCTTTAAAGAGCTACAGCATTTAAAGTGGCAGAAGAACAAACTACAGCGCATGCTTAAAATAAGCAGAACGTTATTGTCTGTTAGTGTGGATGCTAATACAGTTATCCTCCTTGGTGTGAACGGCCTTAATAATAGCTATTCGCATTTTGATAAGAGATCAACACAACAAGCTTTTTATGAATTACATGAACTGTGCACAAGACATGAATTAAAGGGATCATATGACACGATTTCATGTTTTCCTTTGTCTTATGAGTGTTACAATCTGTTTGTGCATACATAAGATCTGTTAAGTCTCAAAGATTAAAGTCTCAAACCCAAAGAGATATTCTTTATAAAGTTAAGTCTCATCCACGCCTTCCTAAAACGCTTCATTCAACCACGCCCCCACAAATCTACGTCACTGTGTGGGGAGATACGCAAAGAAAGGCGGCGTCATTTTTACTCTCGCTGTAGTATTGTTGCCGCTGCCGCCGCCATGTCGTGGAGACGCTGTTTGTTTCCAAATATGGTAAGGGGCGTGTGCTTGAGGTATTCAGCCAATCACAATGCACTGGATAGCTGGCCAATCAGAGCACACCACACTTTTCAGAATGATGAGCTTTGTAAAAAGGCGGGGCAGAGAGGAGCAACAACAATGTACGATATGTGGTAAATAATGTGTTTTTTTTAACCTTAAACCACGTATTACACCAAATACACAATGTTCTTTTTAGCAATTTCATATGACCCCTTTAAGTAACTAAAAAAGGTCTAAATAGAGTCAATTTTGACTTCATGTGGACTTCTGGAACAAGGACAGCAGGCTTGAGCCCTACAGAGATAGCAAAAGAAGAGAGTTAAAAAAGGAAATGAAAGATAACGAGAAGTAATGCATTAAATATGATGAGCAGAGAATAAATGAGAGCCTTTCAGCAGGCATATTTCAGAACATGATTAACTCAAGAGCAAAAGAATATTCTGGAAGAAACATCTAAAAATAGACGGCCAGAGGCTCTAAATGCAAGAAGAACACCTTTGAGGAACAATTCACCTGAAAATGAAAGTTCTGTCATCATTTACTCAACGTCATTCTAAACCTGCATGAGTTTCCTTCTTATGTAGAAGACAAATGGAGAAATCCAGAACGTTCACCCAAGTCTTTTCAATAGAAACCAAATCATACAGTAACCAGTGGTTGTCAAGCTCCAAAACAACATAAAAAAGCACCGTAAAAGTAGTGAAAGTATATCTTCTGAAGCCATTTATTCAGCTGAGAGCTTCATATGAGGAGTAGAGCGTTTCCAAACAGTCTCTGGTTATATTTAAAATTAAATACAAATAAATCATAAATTAAAAGACTCTGGTTGTGCATGAAATTATTTATTTAATTTCTAATTTAAATGAAATGTATTCTGAATGAAATATAAATAATTTTTAAAAAATATCTTAGAAAAAAATATTATAAAATACTAATTTTACACTAAATTAGACTATATATAATTAATAGAGAAAGTATATCTTTTGAAGCCATACATGAGGAGCAGAACGTTTCTGAACAGCCTCTGATCATTATATGCTTTCGATGCATGAAAGAGTAGCAGGAGCATTCGTAATAACAGCTTTAGTGTACCAAATAAGAAAGCAAGTCACATGCATTTGAAATGACACATGGGTGAGTACACGGCAACAGAATTTTCATTTTTGAGTGGACTATCCCTTTAATTATAGGTCATTTCCAAACCAAAATTGGGCACCCAATGAAATGCCAAATATGAACAAAGGAGCGACAGGAAGTCAGAGTCAGAGATTATAGTTAATTGGCTTCTGCTCATAGTTCATGAACGGCCACTGCAGTGCTGGTTGCCACAGAAACATCCTAATGGAATTTGTTCATTCTGCTGTTGGCTGTGTTAGTGCAGCAGAAAGATACCTACATGAAAAAAAAAATGCATCTGAAAATGCTCACGTCAGCATTTTTTGGACCTTTGTGCACAGATCTCTGAGTGCTTGCGTAGGTTTTTCCATCACAAAACTCCAGCTGCTTAGAATTTACTTGAATACCTGTTGAGATTACTATGCAGTATCCATGCATACCACATGTGCAACCACACCTACACACACACACACGTATACACTACTGCTGACAGTAAAGAAAACGATCATTTACAAAAATGTCATGTTCTTTTCAATGATCTGATAACATGAAGCAGCACAACTGTTTTCAGCATTGATAATCTGAAATGTTTCTTAAGCAGCAAATCAGCATATTAGAATGATTTCTGAAGGATCATGTGACACTGAAGACTGGAGTAATGACAGCTTTGATCACAGGAATAAATTACATTGTAAAATATATTCACATAGGAAACAGTTACTTTACACTGTAATAATATTTCACAATTTTACTTTTATGGAAAACTCTCTCTTATGGAAAACCGATGGTCCATCTAACCTGCAGTGGACCTTTAGCCAAAATCCCTTGAAGACACAAACAATAAACTAGTGTGGCATAATGCAGAGACATTTCTAATGCCATTACATGCTTTTTAGCTGAATTTATGAGCTGACATCTGAGCTAATGTGGGCCAGAACTACAAAATAAAGCAATAATTCTCCCATGTCTGTATGAGACTTTACCACGGTTAAGGGGTGTTGTTTTTATAATGCATTGCAAAATCATTTACATTTATGCATTTGGCACACATTTTTCAAGTGACTTACACTGCATTCAAGATATAGCCTACATTTTATGTCAACCCATGGCTATGGCTTTATAAAATGGCAGCAATAACAATAAACTAAAAAAAGAAATGGTCACATAAACAATTAGCTTTAATAATGACAAAAAATAAGAATAATCTCTCAAGGATCATGTGACATTGAAGAGTGGAGTAATGGCTGCTGAAAATGGTTAAATTATGTAAAAAAAAATAAAAAAATAAAAAATAAATAATAATAATAAATATATAAAATGTATTAATATTATATTATATATTATATATAAATGTATTAATTTTTCAAAATATTACTGTTTTTATTGAATTTTTCATCAAATAGATGCAGTGTTGGTGAGCAAAAGAGACTTCTTTAAAAAAAACTTTATTAAATTGAATGTGACTCATCTAATCAGATTTTAGACCTAAAACTGTCCACTCCCACCATATACTCTCCTTCTCGACTATGAAAACAGTCCTGCAAATGAGTAACTTTTGAGAATGATCTTGCTCAAAGTAGCAGCAGGAATGAAGCTCACCTGAGAGGAAGGGGAAGAGGAGGGAGGCATGTAAACACCCCCCGGTCGGTTCGGATGAATCTAGCGTTCCAACCTAGAACTCTATCTGCTTTAATATCTCTTTGAACAGGTTTGAGATACGCCAAACAGACACTTCAAAAACAAAAGGAATAGAATGAGGAGGAACAGATAAGCCAGAGATTGAGAGAAGAAGATAGAGCTTAGTGGAAAAAAAACATCAAAAGTGGCCCTTGCACCTATGAAGAGAAAGTCAAACACACAGAAGCCCCTAAAAACCACAATATCCTCTGAAGCCGGACCAAAGCGCCGTCATTCACGCTGAGAGTGTCCAAACAACAGCTTCTGATGACAGATCTAAACCGCTGGGAGGAGGTCAACGGTGAGAAGTGCCAAAACAGAGACGCTAGGAAGCTCAGAAAGAGTTCTGGCTGACCTGAAGAGAGTCGTTTCCTCACAACTGTCATCAGTAACGACTAATAATTCATCTGATTTACAGCTCTAGTTATTTTTCTTGTAAACACACACACAGAGGATGTTACAAACTCTTGTGAGCTGCCTACAGAGGGAGCATTTTAAGGCATTATATGCATACACTGACATGAACTAATAAAATTTTCACACAATTTTTTTAGGTGTACTGTGCAACACAAAAAAGAAGCAAAATGTGTTTTGCCCTAATCCAATATTATTAAATAAAAATATTAATATTAATTGTTTAAATAAATCATCATCATCACCACCACAATCATTCAAAATAATATTTTAAATTATAACAATTAAATAAAAAAGAAATAATTAATAAATATCACTGTACTGCAAATGAAAACATTATTTAATATTTTATCATAAAAATCTTTGATGTAAATTATAAAAAGTAAATCAAAGAAATATTTCTGTAATGACACTATGGTACTGTAAAGTGTATTATTAGCGTTGTTATTATTATTATTATTATTATTAAAATAAAAAGGATAGCACATTAAATAATGTTTACATTTATAATATTACAAATATCATATTAATATGAGTATACACATATACACACACACACACACACATATATATATATATATATATTTTTTTTTTTATTTTTATTTTTTTTTTATCTATACACACACACACACATACATATATATTGTAAAATTAAAAAAAGATTATTTAATTGTTTAAATGATAAAAAATTAAATCAATAAAGAAATGTTGCTATTGCAATAATACTACAGTCCTGTAAAAAAAGTGTATTTATTATTATTATTAAAAATAATAAGATGGACACTGAGATTTTTTGTTCACAGAGTTCTAAACAACTCTCCAAATTTGATAAAATCGCTGGTGTGTTTACCTTGGATTTATTTCAGTCAAACTTCAGGTCAGAAAATATGGAAATTTATATAAATATGAACAAATCACATTCCTGTAACACCAAACTCTACTGCAATCAACTGAGTTTCTGACTAGAAGTATTAATTCTATGATGTCACCGTAGAGCGTTCCAAATCAGTCACTTATGAGGTTCCATGTCACTCAGGATGCTGCCTAAGAAGGAAGCAAGGAGACCGCAAGGTTTTGGAACAGAGCCGGAGCCACAATCCCAACATCCGGTTTATGAATAGAATTCAGAACGTAATAATCAAAGTATTTTTATTGCAGTGCCGTGATTAATGACATCATTTACTGTATCACTGATATTGGGCCAAAACAGGCTGTTGCCTTCCCAGAATCCATCTGGGGTCTGTTACTGAATAGCTTTTTCATGCATGAGAGAGGAGGATTGAGTTTACTTATTCTTTACTGATTAAAGGGATGACAAGGATCGAGTGAGAGAGAGAAAACGAGAAGAGGTGGAGACGACATCAAAGAAACAACACTTTACAGAAACACCTCAGGATGACAAATGTTTCAGTCGTGAAGCTTTTCAGATCATATCATGTTTCTTCTATTAAATTATTTACCATTCTGTCATCTATGTCAAACATTGGTAGGTTATGTGCATTCCCTCCCCGTGACGAATGCGGGATTCCTGAGATCAAGCTTCGTCCCGTCTCGGTTTTAGAGTTCATTAAATTCCATCAGCGCTGTTTTCAAGACCCCACTCGGCCCAAACCAAACCGCAAAAGCTTAAAACTAATGAACAAACCCCCTACTGACCTACAGTACCTTACATCAGTGAACATTAACCTGAACCTGCCTTATTAAACCTGAGACTGACCGCAAGACAACACAATCCACAACAGACATCTGCTCACTCGCTTAGATTTTTAGTCCAACAATAAATTCTATCTATCTATCTATCTATATCTAATGTAACATATATATTAGAAAACATAAAATTATACAGTCATATTCAAAATAGTTATATTCAAATGTGCATATATATAATATTATGTACACAATATAATTATGTATTTTATGTATTATATATATCAAAATTTATGCTATTAAAAAATAACAAATATAATATATAAAAAATATCAATTTAAAAATGTACATACATTATGTAATGTATATAACAGAAATTCTATTAAATTATATTGTTATAATCAAAATTATTTTCAAATGTGCGTTATATATATAAATAAATACATAAATAAATAATTATTTAGTTATATACATACACCGTATACATTGTAAAAAAAAAAAAAAAAAAAAAAAAAAAAAAAAGTTTTG
>JAFVLL020002089.1:0-16925 GCA_021397915.2 Tor tambroides
AGAAGAATCATGGATGAAAGACTTAAAGTTGATTTGATAAGAGCCAAAGAAGAATGAAGTAAATGTATACGTTAAGCTATTCACTCAGCCTAGATGCAGAATAACAACTAATGACAGATGTTAAATTTGTTTTTTCTTTGTCTCCTTAAAAGTGTTTGTTGCCTGGTACATGTTAATGCTACAGTGTTCAAAGGGGAAAAAGGGGGGGGGGGATGTTATGTTCTGTTTATTGCACTGTCCGTTTAAGAAAATTTGTATAGGCGCATGTGAGAGGGCGTGCTGACAAGCACAGAAAGTTCAGTAAAGTGGATTCTGTGTTACAAAATGTCTTTTTATTGCACTACCTATACAACATGGAAATTGCAGTAATAATAGGCTAAACTTTTCAAACACAATTCGATTTTTTATTTTTTTTTTTTACGTCAAACGCAGATTATATGTAGTCTACCTATAAAGTTCACTCTATTTTTCCTGTTTACCAGCCTCACTTTCATGTCTTTCAGAAGAAATAGCCCCTAAACTAAGACATCAACTGTGATCATTATGAACTTGTGTTACTTACATATTTGAGAATCTGAATAGCTACAGTTTTGGTGTGAATAATTTTGCATGCCTCATTTCTTAAACCTGTTATAGTGAACAATGTGGTGCCAGACATTACTTTACCGGACGGTTTACTTGTGGCCAAGAGACATATAGCTCATAAGCACAACATATTAAATGAACCCCTAGAATTATTAAAATATTAACATTTTATTTTGAATGAAGAATAACAAAGACAGTGCAGCATCGTGATTATAACTATTATTGCGCTCTTCTTCATGACAGCATGCAATTTGAATAATTTGTTATTATCAATAGGCCTATTTGTTGAAGCCTATATAAGAACATAAAATAATATAGAGCTATAAGAACACATCATCCAATCAATCTTTTAAACCCATTTAACATTTGTATGTAGTATAACTATAGTTATATATTTACTTTTCTTCATTTCATGTATCTCTTTGCCCAATAATTAACGTTTGGTTACACTCTATTTTAATGTGTCCTTGTTACAGTGTAATTATATATATTTAAGCAATATTAATTAACTACATGTACTTACTATATAGTTAGGGTGAGGATTAGGGTTTGGTTTAGGGTTACTTGCATGTAATTATGCATAATTTATTGTTATTATAATAGTAAGTGCATGTAACGTAACAAGGACACCTTTAAATAAAGTGTTAACTAACGTTCTGTATCAACATAGCCTATCTGTTTAAGATTTAAAGTACCATAGCCTAAATGTTTTGTAAATGCTATAAATGCCTGACAATCATGCCAATAAAGCTATGTCTATTTCTGTGGACCTACATCAGTAAGTGGCGATAAATGAACGTCTGTTTTACGTATTAGCAAGTTATTAAGTATTTGACTCAGTTGATTCATTAAAATCACTGAATCATTTACAAATGAAACAGTGGACTTAAAAGAAATGATTCATTCATGTAGGCCAACAATTTGTTCACAAACAATAAATCATTCCTTAGTGAAACACCACTGATTATTATTTCTGTCAGGACCACTATCGTCAAAGATACTTACAATTGGCATACAGTTTGGATTTGCAGTATGGTTTTGTTCTGGGCAAGAACTCCCTGCGCATCCATGTAGTCGTGCATGGATAGAGCAGGGAGAGCAGCAATAATCCCCCAAGGTAATCAGAACAGAACAACATAAATGTATTGCAGATCATTAGGTTCAATAATTTAATGTACATTATAGAAATTAGTCTGATTCATAGGAGAATCAGAAGGCTGACTCATCGTGCCTCCCTGCCGTTGCCGTTATCAGAGTAACGGGTGCACACGCAATCCTGATAGCACATGGACATTCTCCCATTTCAGCACTCTTCTCTGTCCATATCCATTTCTCGGTCATTTCATACACTTACACTGCACTTGTGTCGTTTCATCCCTGTGATGTTTGTCTGTGTGGGTGTAGTCAGTCTTCCGGCGGGAAACACTGAACCGAACGAACGAGCAGCGGCCAATTATGACATCATGGGCTTGGTCGCGCCGGCGCAGCACAACCCAATAGGGTCTGGCTGCAGACTTTTTTTTTTTTTTTTGCAATAACAATAGGGGAACAGAGTCATATTACAATGCGACATTAGTATAACAATACATGAGTCTGTAAATCAGTACAATTTCAAAAAAGAAAAATACACTTTTTTCATCAAAGATCAATCTATTACATCAAGTATCCTTTTTAGTAGCTGAGATGTCTTAACAGCTTTACGGTTGTTCTGTATTAAAATTAAGGATTCATAAAAAATCTTTAAATCAATGGAAAATAGTCTACCATTTGGTACATTTAACATACATTTTGCTTTATGTATATGATATTTCCCAAATAAAACAAGAATTTTAATTATATTGTCCATTTCTACTAGACCAGTATCACAATCCAAAAACAAGACCATTATATCATTTATATATCAACAAGTGTAATTCAAAAATAAATAAAGATATTTGGGACCAAAATAGTTTAGTATAATTACAACTGAAAAATAAATGAAAAATAGTTTCCGACTCCTCTTTACAAAAACAACATAAGGGCGAGAACCCTTCTTTGAACTTACTGATAAAATCATTACATGGGTAATATCTATGAATTATTTTGAAATGATTTTCTTTGATTTTGTTAGGAATTACATATTTATTCATATCTGACCACGGATTCTGAAGCAGAAACGAGGGATAAATCTGTTTCCACTTCACCATTGCCTTAGGACGAATACTGTTCTCTTTGGTTAAAATTTTCCTAATATAAAGGTTATTGAATTTTTTTTCTCTGATAGAAAGGCCCCCAACTGTAAGATCTGGAAGAGAAACAGTTACAGATGTATACATTTTTTCAGTTTTAATAAGGTGAAGTAATTTTGGGGAAATACAATTAATTAGTTTTCTATATTCACTGGAAGATACATTTAATCCACTATTATTAATAAATTCAGTGTGATTATATAGATCACCTGACTGGTTTAATAAATCTGTGACAAAAATTAAACCTTTGTTAAACCATTCACTCCAAAAAATGGACTTGTTTTTGAATAATATATATTGATTGTTCCAAATGACACATGAATGGGGAGAGAAATTATGTTTATAGACTAATTTCCACGCATCCAAGGCTTGTTTGTAAAAGTTAGACAACTGTGGGAGCTTATTACATTTAAAGTCACAGGCAAGTAGAAAATGAAGGCCACCACATTTTTTAAAAATAATATTGGGGATAGAGAACCATGGAAAATTATTCTCACAAAGACAATGCTTGATCCAGTTAATTTTAAAGACACTGTTAACAGTTTTAAAATCTAAAGCATTAACTCCTCCTTCTGATACATTTCTAATTATTGTTTTTCTTTTAACATATTCTGTCTTGCCCCTCCAGATGAATTTAAATAACATCTTGTCAATTGTGGAGCACATATTAGAGTCTACATAAAGGGATAATGCAGGGTATACAAGTCTAGAAATCCCCTCAGCCTTGGAGATCAACACTCGACCTTGAATAGATAAATTTCTCTGAAGCCAGCAGTTGAAAATATTACTTGTCTTTTGTAATCTTTGTGAAATTTTTTTTGTAATTCTCTCTGAGGCTGATTTACTAATTACAATACCCAAGTATCTAAGTACCCAAGTACCTGTTTAACCTGTATCCCAGATATACACGAATCATCTAAACGGTGTACTGTAATTCCTTGCAAGTGATTGACCAATCAATACAGAGGCATCAGAGAGAACAGCTTAAGAGCCTCCAAAATAACAGGGACTTGATCTTTACTCTTAAGAAATAAACAAGTGTCATCGGCAAGTTGACTAATAGTTAAAGTGAAGTCTTCCATCTCAATACCTTTAATTTGAGAACAATGTACAGTATAAAGATTTAACGTTTCTGCTACTAATAAAAATAAAAATGGGGAAATAGGGCACCCCTGTCTAATCCCTCTTCGGACAATAGCTTGAGAAGATGTACCACTGGATAAAAACACTGCTTGAAATATTATTATAAAATGTATGCATCATATTTTAAAGGTTGGGCCAAAACCAAAATAATTAAGGGTCTGATACATTGTGTATGTGGCAATGGTGTCAAAAGCCTTGTAAAAGTCTGAAAACAAAATTAGAGCTTCCTCATTCACTAAATCTGAGTAATCTAAGAGGTCTAACACCAGTCTGACATTGTTTGAAATATTTCTCCCCTTCTTAAATCCAGACTGGGTGGTAGATACGATTTCCTCCAAACATGGTTTTAATCTATTGGCATATAAAGACGCTAATAATTTGTAATCCGATTAGCTTGGCGTGATTGGGCGCCAGTTATCTAAGTGCAAAATGTCTTTATTAGGTTTTGGAAGTAGAGTAATTACTCCCTGCTTCATTGATTCTGTAAGTTCTCCATTTACAGCACATTTGTTAAAAGGAGTGTTTTTAATGATATCATCCAATTCTTTCAAAGGCATTTCCTGTTCGCAGAGATTTTTATTATTTATACTTATACAAGGAATAAAGGGCCGTATCTTGCTAAAGAATAGGTCACTTGAGTCAGGAGTTAAATGATGATCTAATTTTGTGCAAAAATCTGAAACAAATTTGAAATTCTTTCTCATCTGTAACAACATTGGTATCAATCTTTGAGAGGGAGATTTTTTTAAGATTCACTTCGTTTTTTTCTAAATTAAAAAAGTATGCAGGTTTTTCTCCGGCCTTCTAGCCATTTGGCTCTAGACCGAACAAGGCCCCTTTAGCCTTTTCCACATAAAAAGTGTTCTCTTAACAAAGAAGTATAAATATTCTTTTTCTGCATCAGTTTGAGAGGTAATACAATAATAAGTTAATTTCTTTCAATGTGTCTCATATTGTAATCCCTTTGATTTTGACAATTCTTTACTAAATTTTATTGAGAAGCTACGACACTCAAATTTACACAATTCCCAATTTAATGTATAAGAATTAGTATTATTTTTTTTAAAAGAATCAATTATACCTTTAATCCCCAAACAATAATCAGAATTCATAACAAGAGGCTTCCCAATTTCCCAATATCTGGTTCCTTGGGAACTACAAGTAACGGAAGTGCCCTACAATTCAATACCTTGTGACAGTTGGCTGCCTCCCCCACTGTCATCTACCCCGTCCCTTATTAGCGCCCTTCACCAGTGTCCCCGGCGGGTGGGGTGAGGAGAGAGCGGGAAAGCAAGGGCGGTCTGGCGGCGTGTGATGAGGGCGCACCTGATGGGGAAGGAGCCTCATCACACGCCCGCTGGCGCAGGCGCCTCTCCTCGGGACCGACGGTCCTCTTCCCCCGTGCATGTGCGCTGGGTGTCCTACGTGGGTCCAGGAAGGGAGCGTAGAGGGATTCCAGCCGCCGCCAGTGACAGGCCGTTGGACCCGCGAAGTCCATGCCGCACCCGCCAGGTGGACCAGCCAGGAGGCGGGTGGGATCCCTCGGTCGTGGGCCCCAGGAGAGCCGAGGCTGCAGGAGGCGCCCCTGGCGCCACAGGACAGCGAAGAGGGGGAGGCGTGCAGCCACGGACTCCGCCCCCTTCCTCATTGAACACTGCCCTTCGTCACAAATCCCGAGCACAGCGAAGGCCACAAGATTCCTGTTATTTTTGGCCACATTTTCCCATGGACACTTTATTTTGATTACTTCTGATGTCCTCCGAGGCCTTAAGCCACACCCTGTGTCATCGTTGCTCACTCCGCCACAACCTGCATGATCAGTTAATGGTGCAGTAGATATATTACAAGACTTAACAAAAGAAAGCAAATGATGATCGGGCCAACAAAAATCTATCACGTGACTTTTATTGTTAAATTCGGTTGGAACAAGTAAAGGAAGAGGAAATGTCATTGCCATGAAAGTAGCCATCTACCAATGAAAGTTGGAACATATATATTTGATTATTTTATTGAAATATTGCCATGTTAGGAGGAAATCTATCATAACAAAAAGTCTGGGCCTCATTAAAGTCTCCACCCAAGAATAATGATGATGATGGATATTTTACCTTTAAAAATGTTAATCTAGAAGTTAAATCTGAAAAAAAAAAAGTATTGAGATTTGATTTATTAAAGCCATAGACATTGTAAAATAACAATGCTTTCCCCCAAACCCAGATAACAGTTATTAACCTGCCTTTCCTCCGAACAATGTGATTCAAATGCAGTGTTTTTAAAGTGCGGATTAAATAAAGTCATAGCCCAGCAGAGTTATTAGAACCATGACAATATATAATTTTGCTCCCCATTGGTGTGACTAAAGATATCTTTGGAATTTGGATATGATTCCTGCAAAAAATAGACATCTGTTTTTTGATTTACAAAGAAAAAAATAAAAGCTTTACGTTTGGATTTAAGTCTCAATTCCCCTAACATTAAGTGAAAAATAGATCAACAAACATGAAGCAAGCAAGAAAATAATAGTAATAAAACTAGAACTTCCTTTACAAAAAGAAAAGAAAGAAAGGCAGAGTGCAACACTTGCGTGTTCTCCTCACAGTAAAGTAAAAAATCTTTCCATTTCTCTAGAATACAGAATGGAACCTAACAAATAACAAAACCTCAAGGATGACAAACTTCTTTATATTATTATGACCCGAAAAGTCACTTAGATGTCGTCCACTGTGATTTTCTTCATCGGCAGTTGAACCGTGAAGGCAACCCTGCGCGTTTACCATCCGGCCTAGCTTGATTGACAGTGGCCACAGATTGTTTCGAGCTTGCGTTGTGTTAAGTCTTCCGTTATTCTAATGTTTTGTTTAAGGACTTGAGGAGCGTTTGGCGTCGGTCAGATGCGATCAGTGTGCAGATGTAAGCTGCGTGATCTGACGAGTTGATTAGTCCTTTCTTGCCCGAGCCTGTGACGGAAACATCAATTGAAGATTGGTATCTGCAGACCTATGGCGAAACAAACATAGAATTTCAGCCCCGCCATTTTGTTTTCCTTCTTCAGGAACACCAGCGTGATCCGAGGTTCTTCCGCCCTTTTGTAAGCCTCTTCACTCGTCCAATTTTCCCAAAGTTGTTTGTTTCAGTCTTTAAGGATGTAAAGTTGGTCCTTCCGTCGCACTAGATTGGTAACAGCGATGTCAGCCTTGTCAGCTTGTCGTGTCCAATTTTAGCAAATTGGCGCATCGGACGAATCCATGAAAGCAATTCTCAATTACCAGTAATTTCTCTAAGAAATCGTCTTGTTTTTTCCCCAGCTTCTCAATTGCTTCGAGGAGAACTGGATTTGACGGCTCAGTGATGTGACGTCATCTTCAGTTGTGGGCTCTTTGTAGGAGTTTCAGGTAGTGGTGTTAAAAAGATAGTGGTGGTGTCTTTGTCTTTCTCTGCAGGTGCCTTTGCATAATCATGTACTCGTTTCACTGCTAAAGCGTCTTCCATTTGTTGCAAAATATTTGAGAAAAAATTAAGAAAGGGGTTTAATGACAAATCGAATTGTTACAACTCATAAAAACGAGCACGGTCTCTTCTCAGTTAGCAGCTAGCAGGCTAATATCCAGAAAAATACATATAGGACAAGATTATCATCCTCAAAAAAAAAAATCAGGTGATGAGAGTTCTTGAAAAAGTCAAATCGACAGCGATTAATACACATGAGGATAAGCTAGGTAATTAAATTACACTGGCGCCATCTTGGCCCACCCCCCTCCTGGCTGCAGACATACTGGGCGAGTGGAGCTCCACTCAAGAGCAGAAATACGTCACCTCCACTAGCGACGCGTCCGCCATGTTGGTCTGGCAAGACGCCTTAAAGACAAGGAGGTGAGCCGCTGCATTTTTCTAGATAAAACCGCGATAACGTTTATATTTATCACCCGATTTCAGTGGTTGCTGATCTACATATGAGTCAAAAAATAACTCTGTCTCCAGTTATTTAGTTAGGCTTGGAAAATAATGAATTTTCGTTAGAAATTGTGAAAGCTTACACTTGTCACGCTTGTTGATTCAGCTTTTCTTTTCTTTTTTTTCTGGTAACAATTCTAATATTAATTTACTACAACTGTGACATACATGTAATATAATATAATGTACATTAAATGAAATGTAGTTTTTTCTTTGTGGAAATTGCTTTCTCTGTCTTCAACCCCATCATTTTAGCTTTTCTTTTGCTTCAGGCCAGAACACAGCTCATTCCCATTGAAATACTGGAAACAAATCGAAATAATACATCTTTAAGTACTTGTAATCGACGATCACTGATAAAATGGAATAAAATCAGTAAATACAAATCAAAAATTGACACACTGGTAGTAAGTCTGTTTTCTATATTTTCATGGCAGGAACAGATATATTTAGTCTCTTGATTATCAAATCATAATAAAAATGATATGTGATGTTTTAAAAAAAGTATATGTAGTACAAATTTTACTAGAGTGATTATAAAATAGTGAGTACAACAGTACAATAACATACATAAATGAGTATAATAATAGATTTATAATAGGTGTAGAACAGGTTTCGAGTTGCATTCCCTGAGAATAGAGTGTTTTGATTTGATGTCAAAAACTGACTAATACTGTAAAAGACTAGTTCTCAGCTGGTTCCTCAAGTTTTCCAATGTGTTTTCAGAAGAATCAGAATCAGAATTAGAGTATGTTTGAAAGGAATTTATTTTGGTGACAGAAACTCCAGTCACGACAGAATGACAGTGACAAGATAAGACAGATAATAAAAATAATAATGTACAATATACAAAATAGACAATGTGCAAAATAGCACAAACACAGTATACAAAATAGATAATTTAGTATGTGTACAGGTATGTTAGGTGCAAAATTTGGAAATGTAGTAAAGTATGTTTAATAATAAATATATACTTGATAATAGTGTTGTGTGTTTCATATTTATTGTTAAGTGTTCAGCTTCGTAAATATGAAATAAACATGAAATGAGTTTACAAAAAATTTATAAAATAAGGTCTCTGTGAAAACATAACTTGACAATACTTTTACTCTACACACACCCATGCTGAAAATGCAAATTTTCAAGCAGTTAACAAAAATAAACAAATGCTCCTATCTTGGTCATTAATAGCCTATTTAAGCATAATTTTTTCTCTGCATCACTATTTCATATGAAATAATAGAAACATTCTATACAAACACAAATCTCTTTTTTTAAGAACTGATTTGACAACAATATTAAATTGTTTAGTCAGTTATAAAACAAAGAAGGAACACTCTTATGAATTCCTTTCTTATTGTAAAATACCAATTCCTCAAAGAGAGTTCTCAATTGTTATTGGTTCAATCCCTTCAGGTACTCACATGTTAGGTATTGATAAAGACCATTCTCCCAATTCAGCGTCTCTTGATGTTACTAATGTTTTTTTTTACGTTGGTTAAATGTGTTTTTCATGAAATCCCAAGAGTAATAATAAAGCTATTCGTACTATTTTTCAAAGAGAAATTGTTACTGTACCTTATGTTTTGTCTCATTGGAACTCTTTATTAAATGGAAAATTGATTTGCTGGAGAAAAGTGTGGTTGTTACCGCAGAAATATCATCATAGAAATAAGATTAAAGAAGTTTCTTATAAGCTCATTCACAGATTTTAGCAAATCATTATTTACAAAAATTTAAATGTAAATTGTATTTTCTGCAATGAATATGAGGAAACTGCACTTATTTTGGCACTGTACATATTCAGTTACACTATGGTGTAAAGTTCAAATATATATAGACAGTATCAGAGACTCTTTGAATAAGAAAGCTGTAAGGTCTTTGAAAGCTTGTGAACTTTGTATTTATTTTATTTTGATATGTATACGTGTATGTATATGTATCTTGTGTCTTTGAACTTTTATACTTACCTCCCCCTGGCAACTCCTATTTGTTGTAATTTATTTTTATGTTTATTTTTTATATGTTGTAACATCTTTTTTGATGTTATTTCTTGATAAAATATTGTATGTTATTGTTCTTTGAATAAAAAAAAAGCCCCAAGCCCGGTTTCAGGGGTCTGGTTGGGCTCCGGGTGCGTAAAATTCACGATTTTGTACGAGGTTTTCCTAGTAAAATTCACGCATTGTAAGGGCTAAATATATCACGTTATTGGGTTCGCTTCTAGCCCCGTGGACATGAAAAACAACCCGCGGCAACTGCTTTTAAAGTATCCCAATTCTGACGGAAAACCGCGGACTTGGCAACACTGAGTGGAGGTGACGTACTTCCTGTTCGAGAGTGGAGCTCCACTCGCCCACGGTCTGCAGCCAGACCCATCTCGCGCAACCGGAAGCTGGCGAAACCATTGTCTAGGTGTTTCTGTGTGTATTTAAGTGTTGAAATTATGTGTTAAATGTGTTATGTGTTAATTGATTATGTGTTTATTACATATATCGGAAATGGATTATTATTGATATAATATAACAGATGACAACTAAATGTGGTATTTGTTTGTGTGTTAAATGTTACACTTACCTGTGAAGGGTATGGCTCAGAAAGGGGCGGGGTTTGGCCTATATAAGCCGAGGCCAACCCCAAAGACATCGCTTGTTAACCAAGTCAGCGAGAGTGTTACAGTAGTACCTCAAGCAAACCCTTATCTATTGTATACTGTGGATACGGTGTGTGATTGTAAATACAGTTTTCATCTTTATTTTCCTATTTGTTGTTTCTTTGGTACTTTGGTATATTTTTGTGCACACCTGTATATATTCTTCACTGTGGACTGTCTGGATTATTGCCACTGCAAATAAATTACACCCTGCACGAAAGTGCTGTGGCACTTGCTTCATCACACCTAGAGATGCTGGATCACTCACATTTTTCTCTTTTGAAGCTTTAGAAGAGATCTCATCAACATCACACACTGTGCTTAGATTTTTCTCTTCAGCTAAATAATCTGGGGGTCTCATATTTGTCTTCTGTAAAGCTTTAGACGAGATCTCAACAACTTTACAATGTGTGCACCAAGTCAAGTACTTGAAAGGCACTATAAAAAGGGGGGGAGGGGGGGGGATCATAATTCAGAGTTAAAGGTATTGAGAGAGAAATTATACTGATATAAAGATAATTTTTTTATAGGACAATGTCTATGTACTTAGGCACATCATTTGTTGTTAGAAATAGTAATGTACTGGATGCCTTATTCCAAATTTATTTACAGAAAATGTAACCCTGGAGCGTTCTTTGCTGAAAGGCACATAAATGGCTTATGACTTATGCTTATATCTTGATTATTAATTGACTAATTTGATTATAAATACATATTATATGGTAGAAATGTTCCCAAGAAAAATTTGAGCACAATGTGTGATTCTTCTAAACATTTGAGGAGACACATGTCAGAGATCCAGCATCTCTAGCTAAAGAGAAAATTCTGAGCACAATCTGTGATGTTGTCGAGATCTTGTTTGAAACATTGGAGGAGACAAATATGAGACCACCAGAGTCTTTAGTTTAGGAGAAAAATCTGAGCACAATGTGTTATGTTGTTGAAATCTCTTCTGAAGCTTTAAAGGAGACAAATGTGAGAGATCCAAAGTCTCTAAATAAGGAGACATATCTGAGTACAGTGTGTGAAGTTGTTGCGATCTCTTCTGAAACTTTAAAAGAGACAAGTCTCAGGAGACAAGTTTGAGAAGCAGAAGACTCAAGCAAAAGTTTCCATTCAATCTTAATCTCATTTCTGTCTAGGAAAAATATTTGAAATGTTAAAGAGATCTCTTTTTTATTTATTTTTTTCTTCCTTCTGGTTAGCTTCAATGTCAAATATCTCAATGAGACAAATAAGAGAATTACCCTTTAGTATCCTGAGCATAAAGTAACCTCTGTCAGAGCCATAGCCTTGTGGGCAGCACATTGACATGAGGGCACAACTGCACCTCAGACAGCATGAGTTCAACTCCCAGCTAAAGGTACTTTACTGCTCCTGTTCAGTTCTCACTTGTCCAACTGTTTCCAATCTCTGCCCTTACTGTCCTGACCATTAAAGGTGAAAACCCCCATTGCAATAAAAAAACAACCTCTGAGCAGTAAAACATTTTTATAATGGAGTCCCTGCAAGAGATTACAGCAAGACATTAAAGAGATCTCATGTTTCTCACACGTTTCTCTCCTATTGCCATTTAGGATTCCTTTCTTTCAGCACTTTCTCATGTCTCAGTTGTGTCTACTTTTATTTCTCCTAAGGATTTTTATGAGAAACATCTGAGACACTGTTGAGACTAAAATGAGAAATACATGAGAATCACAACTAAGTCTCATGAGCTTAGAAAGAGCAACCACTGAGCAATAAAATATTCCTATATTGGAGTCTTGATAGAGATTGCAGCAAGACAATAAAGAGATACTCTATGTTTTTACAGCACTTTCTCATGTCTCAGTTGTGTCTACTTCTATTTCTCCTAAGGAATTTTAGGAGAAACATCTGAAATCCTATTGATACTAAAATGAGAGAGATATGAGAATCTCATCTAAGCCTCCTGAGCTTAGGAAAAGCAACCAATGAGCAATACATTTTTCCTATGGGTTGACTCGAAACTTACTTGTGACTTGCAAAACAATGACTTGGTCCCACCTCTGATCAGTTGTTATGAAGGAGTCTAAAAAGAACTTGTGCATATAACATTTTAAGCTACTCTAACATTCAGATGCACACAGACTCAGAATCAGAAGAATTAGCATATGAACCTCAACAATGGTGACATTAAAAGTTTCATGTCGCAATGCATACTGGGTACCAGCACAGGACAAAACTGGCCCATGACTTCCAGCATGCATTTCTATAAACTACAGTTTAAAATACATTTTGCTGATGTGTCTTTTTATCTTACACCTTTAACCCTTTTAACCCCACAGGAAAACCACACTACAGAGAGTAAAAGTAACACTGAAGAAGTGTTGCCATTAATGAGATAATTAAGTGATTAATTAAGTAATAATAAAGCATTAGTGAACACCTGTAGTTAACAAGCAGAATCACTGAAGGAAAGAGAGAAAAAATGAACTATCACTGAAGTAAAAGAAGACATTAATTCTCTCAAGATCTTAGCAGAGCATTAAACAACACCAGTGGCCTGTAGCATGAAGCCGGTTTCAGTTATTTCCCAGGTAAGTTCGTGTTTAGTTTGAGCAAACTCTGAGTTTTCGGGCTCAAGAAGGTGGGTTGGTTTTTGGTTTCATCGCCATGGTAACTTGCGCTACACAGCTACCCTGCTCCGGAGCAGGTTTTATTCTGGGTTAACCCAACCTGGACCAATCAGCTGTGTGTAAAGTGACATATATCAATGCAATTAAGCCACTCCCCCATATCTCTCACTTCAAATTAAAGCAGTTTAGAGTAAAAGAATTTCAGAGACAAAATGCTAATTATTTATTATATTAATATCACATGAATTATAATAATTTATAATTATATAAAATATTTAAATATATATATATATATATATATATATATATATATTACATGATCTGACAATTAATATTAGATTTGCATTTGAATTAATATACATATATACATTGCCTATAAATAAGTTTAAATATATAAAGCTTTTAAAATGACTAAACAATATGTATTTTGTTTTGAGCTTTTTGTGAAAGTATATAAAGTATTAAAATCAGCTGATTCTTTTGCATAGTCAGATATTTTCTTTCTGCTGCCTTCTCAAACGTTTGCTACAGCAGCAGCAGCAGTGTTTATTCCTGCCTTGTAAATGCATTTAAATTAATTGTATTTTTAATAACATCTATTAATTTTTAACAGAGAAGTGAATTGCGCCGACTCCCGCGAGAAGTGAATAAAACTGACACTCTATGTTCCGTGTGATTGTCTGTTTGCTGCACGTGTAACACTTTCAGGTGCACGCGCTCCAGAGTTAATCACAAACTCTGGATCAACCCTGGGTTGATAGAGAACGCTTATATCGAGCTTTGTGAGCCCACTGACCCTGTTCTAAACCAGGTTGGATTTGTTTGGTTTTGTCAACTCTAAACCTACTCTGAAACTCAGAGGTTGTTCAACTTGTTTCGTGCTACAGGCCACAGGTGTGCATTTCCCTAAAGCGTCATTAGCAAATTTTGGTTGTGAGTTCCATTGAACTCCATTGGTAACAACAGAACTTGCGACCATAGTTGGCTCTGGGAAACGCCAGAGAGACTTTATTGAAAATGTTTGGTTACCATTACAGTGAACACTGTTTACTTTGGTTGGGCTATACAGGACCAGGGGCCTGTTTCATAAAACAAGTTTACCAAATAAGCTAGGTTTAAGTTATTCTGATTATTGTCACTTGATTTGGTTTAAGATAAATAAGACTAACTGAAATAAGCCCGGCTTATCTGGTAAACTTTTTTTATGAAACAGCCCCCAGAAGACCTTGATTAGCTCAGTCAGGTGAGTTTAATTGGAGTTGAGTCTAAACTCTGCAGGACGGTGGCCCTACAGGATTCCTACAAGCATCAATTTTTTGTCTCCCAGAATGTTATCAAAATTTTTCCAAAACATACATTATTAAGGTTTGTTTTTGGTTAGCCAGAGAAGTTTTCTTTCTTTCTTTCTTTCTTTCTTTCTTTCTTTCTTTCTTTCTTTCTTTTTCTCTATGGAAATGTTTTGTTCTGTTTGCAGAATTTTCCTTAAGGTAATCATCCATCATCCATCCATCAGTTCTCCAAACCATGTTCCCTGTGGGGATGCCAGATGAGAGAAATGTCAATAATCAGTACTATAAACTATGCCTTGTTTTGGTCTCTTAAGAACTCTTCATGAGGGTTTTTTTTTTTTTTTTTTGGCCAGCTGTCAATGACACAGACAATCAGTAAGTGCAGCACTTCCACCTAGTGGGGAAGTTTAGAAACATACACACACACACACATACACTCTCAAAAATAAAGACCATCAGGTGTTAGGCAACAGTAACAGATGATAGGTCAGTCATAAGATGATTTAAATAAAAGTTAACTACAATTCATCTCAAACATTTTTAGTAATAGTAACAAGTTTGTGAATTTAAATGGTATATGTCCTTCTGAAAAAATATGAACTGGGTTGGAATAGGTTTGGGTAGGAATGGGCTCCCATTCAATTCATTGCTTGAAGTGTATTGGCCAGATCTCACAGGATGTTGAATCGGAGTAGCTGTAAGAGGAATTTGCTCAATTATTTTGTCGTTTCGAGACAACATCTAAATTACTGGTACAGCCTAAAGGCATAATATTTGTCCAACACAATGGTGTACATACCATTTCAGGTAACAAAACCCTTCATGAAACAAATAAAGCATGAGGTTTCCTCCTAAAAAGTTGCTTGCTTAGTTGTGGTGCTCAACAAAATTATTCACAGAGTGGATTAGAATATGGATTAAGGAATAGGAATAGAAATTTGGGTTTCCTCAGAGTATAGATGCATATTAGGTTACAAGGGGACAGAAATAGGAATAGGAGAATCCCTAAAGTGGTGACAAAAAATATAGACAAATTCTCATTCTCATAATGTTTTACATTTACATTAAGACATTTGGCAGACAAACTGACCTACATTGTGTTAAAGTATAAATAATAAATTTTTGGTTACACAATATTTTAAGGTCCAATTCTCACTTTTAACAAACCATGACTTTTGCTTCAATAAACTCCTAATTTGCTGCTTATTTGGTAGAATTAAGGATGTAGAATATGGTCAAGCAGAATATGTGCTTCATAAGTACTGATAACCAGCCAATATGTTAATAATAGCTTTGCTAATAAGCAGCTAGTTAATATTGAGAATTATTCCCTATCAGGGATGTGCACAGACATTTTGAGGGGCAGGGGCTCAAGTGGAAAAAAGGGCACTTCTCATATTTATTTTATTTATTTATTTTTTTCCTAAACAAAACATTAACTATATTAACACAACTCTGACTTACTTACCAATTTAATTTAATTCCCTCACACACACCCAATTGTTTCATGTTGTTTCATTTTTCAGCAGATGTCTAGAAAATAATCAGTTCACACAGAGACCAATAAGATCTATCAAGCATACAACATTACTAATAGAATGGATAGTTATTAGATGAGGAGCCTGAGATCAAAATTGTGAAGTTCTTGTTTAAAGCAGGACACTTCATGTACTGTTCAATTTTGAGATTTTGGTCTATTTTGCTTCCATGTCTTCTTTTGCTCTAATAGAAAAGAAGTTTCCAAAATACACATTAAGGTGTGTGTTTTAAGCCTACTACCCCCGTCTGTTTGCTTCTGTAGATTTCTTATAAATTAACCAAAACAAGCTATCTGCATATTTAAACATAACATTTCAAGGGAAAAGACTCTTGATGTAAGTCATTATAACTGGGGAAGTTCTTTTTTTTTTATCCTATTCATCTGCAATGCCTTGTCAACTGTATGCAAATTAACACATTTTAATTACTTAATGCCTGATTTGCATATCAGTGTGGCAATTCAGATGACATAATTAATTTTTCTGTATTCAGCTGTCGTTTCTCCCTTAAGTTAGCCTGTATGCCCATGATGATATATTGCCTTAGCTAACTTATTACATGGTAGCTCATGAGTCATGGATGATAGCAAGACAACTTAACTATATTTGCCTTTTGTCTTTTGGATAATTAGCTGTAAATTTGAGGCACAGGTAGCTTAGTCTTTTGTTCATCACCGCTCACCTCCACACCAAGACAAACACAACTGGAAATAGAGCGAGGGTGGCTCTCTACCTTTCTGTGATGTGCCGATCAATGTGCGCAACACTGCTATGTGGAGACGCAGTGGAGGGAAGAAAGGCATCGTAACTCAACAGAGTCTCAACATTTCCAGACCCGACCTGATATTTTGATTTTTTATTTATTTGACAGGGAAAGCTATGCGCAAACAGAAACACACATGCACATATATATATATATATATATATATATATATATATAT
>JAFVLL020002090.1:7500-36469 GCA_021397915.2 Tor tambroides
GACCCGGACCGCTCTTACAAGCCAGCGCTGTCATTTAGGTGCTAGCTTTGTGGAAACTAGGAGCTTGGCGAAACAAAGTGAGATTAGCCAGTGCTAGGAAAAGCAGGCCACTTTTAGCAACGGTTGGCGGTTGCTACTGTCACGCCAGCAACAAACGGCTCAGGGAACCTCCGAGAGCTTGGCACTTCTCACCCACTCATAACAACCTATGACATTCCATCAAAACCGCCCATAGGCCATCAGGAGAGAGCGGAGAGGATTTGTGGGAGAGATGCAGAGGTAATGGGCGTCAGGGTCTTTCATGGCAAGCAGAGTAAAGGCGGAGCGGAGGGGTGTCTAGAAACAGGGTCTGATCAAAGCCAGCGAGAGGTAACCAGCCTCTAGAATGATAAGCAGCTCAGCGCCGAAGTAAAGAAATGCCGCATGCCGCAGAGGAACACAAACGCTGTGTAAGAATAAAAGTGCATGCTCAAATGCAAGTGTGCCAGCTCCTTTACCCGGAGTTACACTGCTCATCGCCACCACTGTTCTGCTCTCACAATAATCAATGCTGTATAAAAACACATACAGTCATCTCGCATGACTGGCAAAAAAAGTAATGATGTTTCTATCCTACGTTCTTACACCTTTTTATATCAATATTTTCATAACATTGCAGAAACGTTGTAATGGCATTGTGAGAAAGTCTCTTTGCAATGTTTTTAGAAATCTTGCACTATCGCAAAAACTTTTTTTGCCATACAGTTTTTCGAACATACTGAAAAGATTGCAATTTTGCAATGAATACACTCCGTCAACACCAGTGTTGCATTACAAGTAACGCGAGTTACGTAATCAGATTACTTTTTTCAAGTATCTAGTAAAGTAACGCATTACTTTTAAATTAACAAGAAAATCTGAGTTACTTAACGTAAGTTACTTTGTTTTCCTATTTATTCGCTGACACCTTTCCTGTCAGCGTGTTGAGAGAAATTGGGAGTGAGATGAAGAGGCAGAGACATTTTCTATAGCCCGAGGATTAATAATTTCACGCTTGGTGTGAAAAGGCCTTTACAGTTGCCAAAAATATTACTTTAGGATTTCTGTTATTAAAAATAAATAAGCAAGACCAGCCCAGGTAACAAAATGTAACGCAAAAGTAATGTAATGCTTTCCATAAAAAGTAACTAAGTAATGCGATTAGTTAATTTTTTGGAGTAACACAATACTGTAATGCATTACTTTTAAAAGCAACTTTCCCCAACACTGATTGGCACAACTATTTTGTAAAAACTTTTTTTTTTTTCGAAAATCCTCGAAAAAGATCGCAATTTTTTTTTATCATCAGCCTTGAAAGTTTAAAAGTCATAATATTGCAGAAACGTTGTAATAAAGTTGTTAGAAAATCTTCTTGCAACGTTTTATAAACCTTTTCATGTCCATTCTGCAACTACGCAAGGCTATTTTTTTTACTAAATGAAGCGAATTTTACTAGCAGAACTGTTGTAAAAACGTTGTAATGACGTTGTTAGAAAATCTTCTTGCAATGTTTTTATAAATCTATTTGCATCGTAAAAACTTATTTGCCATAAATTTCCTTAAAAGTAACGTGTTAACTAATTGAAGTACTATACGAGAATTTATAATAATGTTGTAAAAACGTTTTTTAAAAATCCTGAAAAGATCACATTTTTTAAAATCCTTAGCCTTAAAAGTTAAAAAAGTCATAACATTGCAGAAACGTTGTAATGACGTTGTTAGAAAATCTTCGTCAATGCTTTATAAACCCTGTGACCTCCATCCTGCTACTATGCAAGGCTATTTTTCGCGTATTTCTTTAAAAGTGTTTACTAATTGAATACACGTACCGTAAGAGTAAGGGATACTCCATTAGCACAAATACTTTGAAAAACATTTTTTAAAAGTCCTGAAAGGATTTCAAAAATGTTTTTGCTTTTTTTAGCCATAATACACATTTTTTTAAATAAAGTTTCATAACATTGCAGAAATGTTGTAATAACATTGTTAGCAAATCTCCTTGAGACGTTTATAAAACTTGTGATGTCCACCCTGCTACTACACATTGTCAAAATGTTTTTGCCGCATATTTTTCTTTCAGTTTTTGTTCTTTTTTAGACTTGATACACTTTTTAAAAAAAAATTGCAGAAACGTTGTAATGATGTTGTTAGGAAATCTTCTTGCAACGTTTTATAAACATTGTGATGTCCAACCTACTACAATGCAAGGCTTTTTTGTGTTATTAATTGAAGGCTAATTTTGCTAATTGAATACACGTCATAACAGCGAGGGATACTCCATTAGCACAACTACATGGTAAAAACGGTTTTAGTCCTGAAAATATCACAATAATGTTTTAATCATATATCCGTAATACACTACAATACAAAAAAATAAAAAACTTGCAGTGTATTATAAACCTTCTGCAAGTCATGTTTAGGTTACCTTGTATTTTAGTTTATATTTTAGGTTTGGTCTAGAAATTTTTGAAAAGTGCTGCAGTATAACATAATCTTCAACGTTGTGAAATCACTGCAAGTTATTTGAGTCACAAACATAAAATAATGTTTTAACGTTGAATATGGTGCTATTTGCCTGAAAATTTTATTTTGGGAAAATACACTAAAAAGAAAGACAAAGCAAGAAATGATGGACAAAATGGGGATATAACTTTCCCGTTCGGTCCTATGGAGCCCACGCTTGTATCTGTTCTGTAGTGAGATTTATTTGCCTATTCTGGGAAAGAGGAATTAGACTATTTCTGAGGACTGTGCAGGGTACGGCCTTGATCCTGGAATGACGAGATGTCTGCTGCTAAAACTAAGCCAGAGCGCCACGACAGTCCCATCATCCAACCAGCATGGGAGTCGCTAAACCTCTACTAAACCTCGTCCTGTTTCTAAACCTCCAATCAAACTAGGTCAGACTAATCGATTTATTTTGCAGAAACCTAGCGGGCTAATAATAGCGATTAGCTTGTATTTTAGTGTAACGAGTAGGTGGGGATGGAAACTAGTGCTGGTGGAGCCACGAGGGTGGATGATTATATCTTCAAAACGAGTGCAGACGTCAGCTGCAGGGCTGTCTCATCCCTAATTCATACTGACACCGCATCCTCTGCGCTACATAACAGAGAGATCTGTGCAGTAATTACCAGCGCAGACATGTATATTCAAGAGAAAACAAGGTGATCGAGAGAGAGAATAAGGAAAGCAACAAGGCGGAGGACGATTTTATTGCTCAAATGTTGTTCTTTTATAGCTCAGGAGACATAATAGTTCTCAGTTATGTTCACTTAAAGTCAACTTGAAATCGAAAATTGACTATGTTTACGGTCTTTATACATCATTTACTCACCCTTGTGTTGTTCCTGCATGACCTGCATGACTTTCATATGTGCACAAAAGAAGATATTTCAAAGAATTTTTCAGCTGTTTATGTCCAAGCAATGAAAGTCAATGGCATTCAAAACAAAACTGGATTTTTATTGTACAGATAAAAACATGCAAAGACATTTTTCTAAATATCTTCTTTTGTGTTCCACAGAAGAAAGCTCAGAAGTAAGTCATTCATGATTGCTGATGCTAGTACTGTTTGTGGCAGGTAGGGCATTCAAATTCTAGAGAGCATTTGATTGAACTAAATTTTGAATACAAGATGATTCATCAGTATTTTTAATCAGGCCTCCAAAATCAGTGTTGTATTACTTGAGACCAGACTTGATTCTGAACGCCATAGACTCAGGAGCATTTGGACTTGATTGTGCTGGAGCTTCTTCAGGTCTCTGTCTTGACTCTGACTCGACTCATCTCTGGTTTCGGTCTTGACTTGGAATCATCCCTCTTCAGGTATGTCTTAACTCAGATTCGACCCATTTCTGGTCTTAGTCTTGAGTCGTAATCGACCTGGGGGTAGTTATGGCCTAATGGATAGAGAGTTGGACTTGTAACCTGAAGGTCGTGGGTTCGAGTCTCAGGTCCGGCAGGGATTGTAGGTGGGGGGAGTGGATGTCCAGCACTCTCTCCACCCTCAGTACCATGACTGAGGTGAGACCCTTGAGCAAGGCACTGAACCCCCAAACTGCTCCCTGGGTGCTGCAGCATTGGCTTCCCACTGCTCCGGGTGTGTGTTCACAGTGTGTTTGTGGGTGTGTGTTCACTTCTCACTGCTGTGTGTGTGCACTTGGATGGGCTTTCTTTTTTCTGGTTTCGGTCTTCACTCGGAATCGTCCCTCTTCAGGTCTGTCTTAACTCAGACTTGACCTGTTTCTGGTCTTTGTGTTGACTAGGAATTAACCCTCTTCTGGTTTCAGTCTTGCGTCGCAATCAACTCTCTTCAGGTCTGTGTCTTGACTCAGACTCGACCCTCTTCTAGTCTCAGTCTTGAATCAGACCCGACCCATTTCTGGACTCAAACTTTACTCACACTAGACCCTCTTCTGGTCTTGGTCTTGACTCATACTCGACCCGTTTCTGGTCTTGATTTTGGCTGTGGCTCCTAATCCAGTTTTGGCCTGAACTTAGGCTCAAATGTGCTGGTCTTGACTACAACACTGTCAAAAAATGTGTTTTTAAATGACAGATTTGTGCTGTGCAGCAACAATCAAATCCCTGAACTCTACAAAAAGATGGGACAAAGGAAAGCATGATGGAGAGGGAGATAAAGTTGAGCAGTCGGCTGTTCCTTTTACACCGGCTGGATTGAGGTTCACAGTCAGCAATGCTTCAGTCTTGAGTTTTCCACCCAGCAAAGCCCTTTTACTGCTTGGGATTGCAACTGCCGCATCTTTGCACTACAAATAAGTCCAGATATTGGCATTTCCAAGAGCTTTTGGAGACGTGCATGTCACTTCCTGACTCTGTAATTTATGGTGGGCCTCTCTCGCTCTCTTTCTCTCCCTGCTTGAGAGATTTCTGCCCAGTTTTCATTATTGAAAAGGGCCACCCTCTTTCCCTCCCTCCCTCTCTCTTTTCCTCCCTCCCCATCTCTTTCCTTATTAGATCTGCGATTCCAAGAGCGCATTAGGATATTAAATTCAGGATGGGAAGACTCTTGGCAAGACTCCCCAGTGCTGTCTCTCCTCGCTCCTTCTCCTCCTCCCCTCCTCACCGGTCTTGGACCGGTCAAATCCAGAGAGAGCGGACATCTCTCACTGAATGGGTCCCCGCTCGTCGTGTCCTGCCGTCTCTGCACCGAGGTTGACGGAGGCACAAAGCAGCCACTTGTGAGCGGGAAGCGATGGCGGGGCCGGCACAGTGGCTGCTCTGTCATCGTATGAATCATTCTGACGTGTTTGAGGATAAAGACGTGCATGCATGCGCCCACACAGCATAACCCCCCCCACCCCCCCCCACCCCCCGCGCGCCGCCTTAGGAGCATTCCTCATGACATGTGAGCTTCCATTATGGCAGCTCCTTCGCCATTGTTATTTATTTGACTTAGGGGAAACTGTCTCACAAACAAGGGCGTATTTTTCTCGCTTTCTCTAGAGACGTAAGTCGCTTGTTGTCGGGCAAAACACAAAGATGAAAAAAATGAGCTGTACTGTTAGACAAATTAACAAAATTGTTACATTTTTTGTGCAAAACTGCCACAGTGTATTCTGGGTGATTGCTGTGCTTGTTACTAGGGTATTCTGGGTGGTTCATAAGTAGTTACTTACTGGCCCAACTCAAAAGTATGATATTCTGGCCCCCAGATGTGGCTCGACTCCCTCCTTCAATGCAAATCTATGAGGATTTTTGTTTGCTTTTTCGTCTACCAGACGAAAGTCTGATTGTTTAGAAAAATGCACAAACTACTTGATTTGAGGTATCAATCATGTTCATAGCAACAACTGCTAATTAAGAAATTGGTCTATTTGTGTAAAAGGACGACAGGAAAATTAAACTCTCCAAGACAGGAAACGTACAAAAGATACCATTGTATTACCATGTTTTTTGAACATGTTAGCATGGCAATACCGTATTCTTTGGACATATACCATGATAATACATCAGAGTGCCATCCTTTATTTAAAAAATAAAAATAAAAAATACTCTAGCAGTGCAATAGCATAGTTATGGTATAACATGCTAACACTATGTTACTTTGCAATATTGTACAGTACCATGGTATTTACAAAAATTCTGCTGTACTACCATGGTAAATGTCCAAAAAGTACTTTTTTTTATTAAAAAAGACCTACTTGTCTTAGTCATAGTCATCCATGATATAAAAAATACTGTGCTAATACCATGGTATTCTTTGAAGTACCTTGAAGAGCCATGTAATGGTATTTGAATATGAATATATCTTCAAAGAATACCATAGTATTACTATGATATTTTTTTTTACGTGGTACCAATAAAATTCCATGTTTTGGACATGGTATTTTTGTATGTATGTACATTATTGTACATTTTTGTGAGTATTCCATGTGCAAGAAGTTTAAGATTTTAACATAAGCTTTCCAGTCCCTGCTGCCCCATATTTACAGACCTTTTTGCATCTTTACATATTCCTCCAACATAATATCAGTTTGACCTCATTCACAATGCCAACCCTTCCAGCTCATAAGCCAAAAAGCTTGACATTTATCACCTAGGGTTCCCTGATCAGGACATGAGATAGATGACAATGTCCCAGAATTGTTGCATCCATAGGAAACAAACATCTAGATTCCCTGACGACTACAGATGGGACTCTTGCTTTTGGATTACACAAACAAATCCACCTCATCCGAGCTCAGGAGATGCAGCAGGGCTCCAGTCTCGGAAACAAGCAGATGATGGGTTTTAAATAATAAAGTACTTGAGTGCTTCTGCGATCTTCTTTACGACCAAGTGAACCATTCAGACGCTTGTTCAAGAGCCAAGGCATCGCTTGACATAATTGTGCGCCCAAGCATGAGCTGGAGAAGCCGAATAATGCATGGAGGGGGGGAGCTCATTTAAAATAAAAGGCAGACTTGAAGTTTTCTTTCTTTCGATGAGACGTACTATTTGACCTAGATCTCGCTTAAAAGTTGCACATTAGATGTGAATTAGTGGAGCATGCTTTTGTACAACTCGATTACGTGGAAGCGCTTCTTCCATGGCTGCTCGAATGTGGCATCTCGCTTCGGTTGCTCTGTGTAATTCGACCTGGCATTCAAGTTTGCAATGGACAATCGAACAAGAGGACTGTATATTATGAAGAGTAGATTGCACAAAAATGAAAAATTTGGTTTGTATGTGATTTTCTTGAGATATGGATATTTTCATAACAACAAAAGGCCTATTTTAACAACAGTAAACACCCAAATTCCACATGTGATTGCAAAAGGAAGTTATTACAAACACTCGATGGTGGTTTAAAGTGAGTTTTGAGTAAAAGTGTACTATTAATCTCATAAATTGTCTTATGTAGCATGATGCTAATGTTAGCTCTAATGCAACTGCAGAACAGGTCCAATTCTTCTTCATAATGCATTTTGTCAAAATATTTCACGTAAGGTCGCAAGAAAATGTTTTGTTGTATTTATTTAGAAATACTTCTGATAATAGTTGGGTAACTGGGATTTAAGCGAAACGTTTTATTGCCAGTATAAAGGCTGATAATGGTTGAATAAAAACAAAAGAATAATGATAAAAAAATAATAAGGATTATGTCTCATACCTGGCGGAGGTGTGAAATGTTGTTTCCTTAAACAAGTTTGTCATGCATTTCTTTATTTCAACACATTTACAGGTAAATCCTAGTATTTTAAATTTGCGATTAATCGTGATTAATCATGATTAATCACAGTCCATGAAATATTTAATCGATTGTGTGTATATATATATATATATATATATATATACACACACACACACACACAGATTAATCACAATTAATTGTTTGACAGCACTAATTTTAATATCAATAATATTATGTTCATATATTATTATAATATATTTCCGACTGCTGTTGGGTAACAGATTAGCAAAAAAGATTTGTGAACAAATGAAAAATGAATGCTACACTTAGGATTCAACTATGAATGAATCATGAGTGTAGGAAAATATTATATTTATAACCAGTTCATCAGAGAGCAGTGTGTTTCATCTAAAAATCGCAGATTTCGCCTCATAAAATTCTCAAAATATTTATTTATAAAATAGGTTGTATATTAAAATCAAATACATTCTAAATATTTATTATAAAATAAATAACCTCCCATTAATTCTAACATTCCAGACCTAGTTGTTTCAGAGGCAGAACAATGTTGATGAAATGCTGCAAAGACATTAGGAATCAGATGCTCCAAATCAATCACAATAAGACCAGAAACGCATTAATAAACAAGGTCAATTGTAAACTGATGTCCAATTTAACATCCTGCTATTACAGACAAGACCTCACTCTTCCCTTCCACTATATTCTCATGTTTGCAAGACGCAATTTTCACTTAGCTCAAATGCCAAAAAACGTTCATTCTCCTATCCTATTTCCACAGTCAGTTATTAACCTGTAACCTTCCAGTCTAATGGAGGATTTCAGCTCTTCCCTATGCGCTTAGCCGTCCCTCTGAGGATACAGAGTGCTTTCAAATGAACACTTTTTTTTCCCACTATCAAGACTCCCAACGAGCGGCGGAAAGTCCAGAGGACCCTCCCCTTCTCATTCTTTTAAGTACTACTTCAGAAAATAGCATTGTACTACAGCTTTCCTCTTAACGTAAAGGTGATGCTCCATGGCAAAGCGCCCACAATGCTCAGGTACACACATGCATTTCCGGAAAGGACATCATTTGCCGGCTGTGAAAGGCGGATAGTGCGTCTCATAAATATGGCTTGGGGGGAATCTCTCTGTGGAGAGGAGATAGATCTGCGTTTGGGTTGCTGGGCTGGAGACGAGGTGGTGTGTCAAGCACACTATGGCAATTTTCCTGTGGCTGATTAAAATGGAAGGTGGCAGCCATTCTGTTTGGGGAAAACAGGTGTTTGATACACACGTCAGATTGATTATATCCAAAAAATCACCATGGAGAAACTTGGTGGTTGTCAGGAAATCCTCCTGACTTGGAATGAATTACTCAAGCATTATTAGAGTATCTCAGAGAGCGTTTTATATTTCTCTCAGGACGACTTTTAAATTGATGGCAGTTTCACTAAACTTACAATTCGACTAAAACACTTATTTTACACTCCTTTATTATGGCATTTAATTCTGTCATAATTGACTAGAAAACAAGCACATTAAAATCATACGGATGCACAATATAGCTGTGCTATAGCCGTATTTCAGCTGACATTTTTAGTTTATCATTTAATATTTAATTTGACATGCTTCTACATGTAGATTTACTGTAAAAACTAATGTAATAGCAGTATATTAAAGTGAAATATAATTAATAATGATTATAATATCATTAACAACAAATATAATTATCACTTTTAATTTTCTTTCTTTCTTTTTAACAAAATAGTATAGAATATTGTTCATTCATCAGTTGTCAGTTATTAGGAAATCATCAGCTTATCAGTATTGGCTAGAATTGTAATATTATTTGAAATAATATGTATATAATAGAATTCATAAATTACTTTCTCTCTATAAAACACAAAAAGAGATGTTTCGTAGAAAGTTCAGGCTGCTCTTTTTTATTAATAGTGACCATGTCTGTCAAACACCAAAATATAGTTATTTTACTTTTATTTATATCATACTATAGTTTTTATTTATTAGCTTTTAGTTTAAATTCTAGTAATGTTGTTATGCTCTTTTGTAAATTTTATTAGTTTTTTATATATAATTTTAGTACTTCAACTTAAACTTATAAAGTTTCATCTAATATTTATAGTTTATTTTTGCATTATTACCAAAAACTATTAAATAAAAAATATTCTTAACAATTTTAGTTTTACTGTTCCAAACAAATCATAATTTAGGTGTAATAGTTATTCACATGACTTATATAATCTAACTCTTCAAAAACTAAATGACAGCCTTGTGTGAGAAACAAACGGAAAGTCAATATAAAGTCATTATTATTTTTATTTGAGTACTTTCATTTTATTTGAACTTTAATTCAGTTCATTTCCAAGGAAACATTTAAAGTTTTTCATCTATTTTTATTTTATTTTATTTTATTTTATTTTTTATTTTGTTTTATATAATTATTATTTTTTTTTTTATTATCAATATTTCAATTACCAAAACAGTTCTTGGTAGTTCTGGTTTACAATAACAACACTGCTCCAAAATTGACAAAAAGGCCCATAAAGGTCTCAAAAAAGTGGCTCATGTGACTTTGTGTGACATATTCCAACTCTTTGAAAATCATACAGTAGCTTTGTGTGAGGAACAGACTGAAATTTAAGTTATTATTTTCATCATCTTCCCTCCGCTGCAGCTGTATCAGGTTTTATATCAATGACACCAAATGGTATTGGGTTTGAATATATAGAGGTGCAAATAAAATCAGGCGTTTTTGCATCTGGACAGTCTGTGACCACTGTTTTCATTCTAAGGAAAAGAGCAGCATGAACATTCTGCTAAACGTCTCCTTTTGTGCTCCACGGAAGAAAGTAAGTCAGTTTGTGAAGCACACAAGTGAGTGTTCATTTGTGGGTGAACAATTCCTTTCATTTATTTTTCTCTTGACTAGCACTAGCTTGCAGCGGAGACAGGAACCCGGTAATTAATTGAAGGACATCGTTAGTTGGAGAGATTCAGGGGAAAATATCTCACACTAATTAACATGTGTCTGTGTTTCAATTAACAATGACCTCGATCTCTCAGAAAGCAGAAAAATAAGGGGGAGCTTGTTCGGGGCTGCGTTTCGCGCATTCTGCTCGCTAGCACACATGAAACAATATATGTATTCTCTTTCTATGAAAGGACCGTTCTGTTGGAAATTATTCAGTGGAGGCCTGTATAAACCGACTGAACAATTACACAATCCTCGCTAACTCTAACAGTCGTTATGAACGGTGGTAAAACGCAAATATCTCTGCGTTCTTTTATCAAAACGACAATGTTCTCTCACTTTTCACGAGCAGGTCAAACGCGTCGCGTTTGCCGGAAATCATCTTCAGCTTTTTGATTGCAACCTTGCCAGCTGGCTTTGATACCGATGGGAATGGGAGAGATAGAGAAGAAGCACGTCTTGATCTAAAAATTCTCAGAGCTCTAAATTGCAACACCTCTCTTCCAAAGAAATATATCAAAGACGCTCGGAAAAAGTTAGAAGCGCAACATTGACAGTGGGCGAGGAAGGGGGGGGTGCTGTTGTGACATTGATGGGAGAAAACTTCGACTGAAGCAGATATGAGTGTCAAACAACATGCACAATGGAGAATCGCTTCTAACTTTAGATACAGTCTCTAGACAAAAGCAGCATCCTTGACGCTATACGTTAGAAGCTGGCTGAAATAGTGAGGTATGATATCCGTTTCAAATTAACATTCATTATTTTTGGCCTTTTTTAGTCAAAACCGTCAAGCAGTCTGTAGTATTATGAGTAGAAGAATGAAAATGACACCACACTCAGAATGCGCATGCAGCATTCAGAAATTGTCAGTAAATTTCACAAATAATTACAATTAAAGAAATGTTGAATTAAATTTAAGTTTTAAAATAGAAACACTTAAACAGCATTTTGTGTGTGTGTTTGTGTGTTTGTGTAAATACTGCTATTATGTTATTTTTCTGTATAACACGAAAGGAGATTTTTTTAAGAATCTTCATGCCACTCTTCTCCATATGGCAGTCCATAGTGACTGTCTTTAAATAAAAAAATAAAAAAATAAATAAATACAAAACACACTAGCCAATACTATTTTGTCTGAAAATATACTATATGATCACTCAAAAATCACTCAGAAATTGCTAGTAAATTTCATTAATAATTACGAAGAAATGGCAAGTAACAACCTGAATAAATGTGGAATTTTTAAGTTGAATGACTGATATATATATATATATATATATATATATATATATATATATACACAACTTAACGTACCTCTGGGAATTTTTTCTCAAGACGTGAAATCACGAAATACGTACCACCATGTGACATATATCGATGTGAAATGTCCACTGGGTGTTTTTTTTTTTCCCACAGAACAGATGTTTTATGTGATGTTGGTTTTGTAGGTGTCACCACAGTTCTGATTTGAAATGTCCATTGAGTGGCGCTATAAGTGTAATGCTCCGTGACGTTTTAAAATAGCGTACCATCTGCACTACACCTAAACCTACCCGTTAATATGAACAAAAGTGAATGTGACGTAAAAACACAATCACAAGCATGCCGTTTTAGCTTGTTTTTCAAACTCTCATCTTTCAGCTCTTTCATCCTGTTTTTGACGGGATTTGTACCCAAGGATTCCACATCCTAAGTCCAATTCAGTGCGGCTGAGCTACAGAACAAGCTTGTTGTGAAACATACAGAGCTGTAATTTTAACTGTGTACAAAAATGATTACAAGTACTCAATGTTTTACCACCTCTAGTGTTCATTTCTGTTGGAAACTGCAGTGATATGTACTTATTGGTACGTATTTTGCATCTTGCGCAAAAGTTCCCAGAGGTACGTTTTCGTCATGAGATCAAGTAGACAACTTTATACAGCGCATGCAGCAAGATCTAAAATATCACATAAAGCTTTGTGGTGACAAAAAGAGATACTAATGGTCCAGTCTGGAAAACTATCTGTCAAAAATAAAATTCATAGCATTACCTATCAATGTACCAGACTGGAAAAATATAGTCATGTAAGCTGACAAATGTAGCTGGAGGAAGTGCTATAGGAGGAGAGTCTGCTGGAACAGTTGTTTCAGCACCAAACACATTGTGACAGCAAGTTTTGTCTCTTTCTTCGAGACTCAATGGATCTAATTTGTTTAACTCATACAACAGACGTTAAGCCATTATTATACTATCAATCTGTCAATATGCTGGTTTCTTTTTACTTAAAGGGACAGCCCACCCAAAAAGCAAAGTTTTGAAGTTTTATTCACCCTCACTTCGTTCCAAACCTGTGTGCTGTTTTTTTTTTCTTTCTGTGAAACACAAAAGAATAATTTTTGAAGAATCTTCATGCAGCTCTTTTCCATATGCCAGTCCATGCTGATTAAATAAATAAATAAATACGGGATGCAGCATTATTAAAAATTCTGTCTGATACTGATAAGTCATTCATTCTTTTTAATAATTCATGTTATGGTCAATAATCGATAAATAGCTGATATTTAATTGCAATACTATTTTGTCTAAAAATATATTACATAATATAAATAAAACCTATAAACAAAACATTAAACAAACAAAGGATGCACTAATATTTACTTTTTTTTGTTATGACCAATAATTCATAAATGGCTGATTCAAAAATTCAATATTATTTTGAACTAACTAACTAAATAAATAAATTCCTTATAAACTCCTTTATATGTTATGACCAGTAATTGATAAATGGCTGATACAAAAAAAATCAATATTTTGTCGTTCATAAATAAACAAATAAATAAATAAATAAATAAATCTCTTATAAACTCCTTTTTATGTTATGACCATGCAACAACTGATAAATGGCTGATATTAAAATTTAATACTAATTTGTCAGAAAGTTAGTTACATACTAAAAGCAAAATATATAAATAAAACATGATATAAATAAATGAATGGCTTTAAATGTAACAAATGAAGTTGGTGCTCGATGTGGTTTGAGCTAAATGTAAAATTTAATGTCGGAATGAAGGAAATACACAATTAAATATCCAAATATTGACCAATATATAGCGAATATAGGCTGAAACTAGAAAAAATAAAAACACATAAAAATAAAAATAATATAAAAAAGTCATATTCATTTAATTCAAAAATGTAATAGTTTTGACAGTCACGTTGCAGGCCGAGGGCCACGTTTGCTGATGCCAACGTACATGCAAGCGGTCAATATCTCCTCCGATCTTTTTTAAACACAGAATCCATGTACGATCAGCTCTGCCGAGGGCCTCGTGACGCACCACGCGCCGCAAACTCGCCCGAAACAAACAAATGGCAGAGACAAGGGAGAATTTGCATGAATCACATGCATGTCACGCTGACAAACTTAGCATCCTCACGCAGCGCCAAGTGAGTCTGCGCTCTTATCTTAAACGTTGGATTCCTCACAGACGCCTGCAGTGTTTTTAGGGGGTTGGGGAAGCGGGGTTGTTTTGTGGGGCTAAAAATAGTGTCGTAGATCAGAATGTTGAGGAGAAAAGGGCCTCGCGCAGATTAAACCGTAGTTAATCGCCTGTCTGCGACGCCGAATGCCATTGTGCGTTAGGTGCTGCGTACATGCTGAACTTCAACGAGGAGGTCTGAAGATCTTCCAAGCAAAGCCGCTCTTGGTTTCGGCTTTGTCTTGAAGGATGTTTACACTTCATCCTCGTTTTTTTCCCCTTCTTAAGTCATTCATCACTTTTTTGGCCTCCTCATTTCCTCAACCAGAGAGGCAATTTGTTTTCTTATAAACTCGCTTTTGAGTTGACAAGGGGCTTAATCAAAGAACCAAAACTAATGTGCTTTGGTGCAGATTTGTCAAAACTTTGATGCCAACAATTACATTGCCACATCTTATTTCGTAATAGACATTTCATTTTTTCCAACTTCGAAGGACTTATTTTGAAGGACATCTTCAACAGATGATAAGGACAAGCTACGAACACGTCCCTGTAACACCATATTAATATCCAAAGATACTTCAAAGCTAGTTTGTACAGAGAGGCAAAAGAACAGCAACAAAGATCTCTATTCAGTGATTCGGAGAAGAAGAATTAGCTGCTCACATGCCAAACAGTTTAGCAGAGAAAATGCCATGAGCACAATGAGGTTTTTATTCTACATAACAAGTTCAGCTGGTACAGGCAAGCTTTTACTTAATTTCTAGGTGATGGAGAGCAATTTAAATCACTCTCATCAACTCTATTATTCCGCAGATGCCTTAATGATATTTAGAAATATATAATGAAATAACAGTTATGCATAACAAATATACTTAACATATCAGTAGATCCTTCTTTTAAATTCAGATATGATATTTACACTGTAAAAAATGACTTTGAAATGAAGTTACAAATAAAACAAAATCAGTAGGCTATGTTTTAGAAGAAAATATTATTTCTGTATTTCTACTTCATGTTTAGTTCAATGTAATTCTTCATAATTATTTGTTAAATGTAATAAATGAAAGTGTAATACCATATATTATATTATATTATATTAATTGTATTAAAAATGCACATATATTAAAGTGTTAATAAATTGTTTAAAAAAATTGGTAATGTTTGTTACTGGCTTAATTATATTAGCAAGAGTTACTGATAGATAGCTAGATAGATAGCTAGCTAGCTAGCTAGATAGATAGATAGATAGATAGATAGATATTTGACTATGTGACAAGTGGTAGTTATTCGGAAAATAAGTTATTTTAGATAGATTCAAATAATGTTATCTATCTATGAAAAAAAAATCAATTCTGATTTGATCTTGGTAGAAACAAATTTGATACCATACAAAAACCATACTTTATATATAAAAAAAAAATTAAAAATTAAATTAAAACAAAAGTGTAGATAGATAGAATGAGAGAATGACAGGGCAATAGAATGATAGATAGATAGATAGATAGATAGATAGATAGATAGATAGATAGATAGATAGATATTTGACTATCTGATAAGTGGTATAGTTATTCGGAAAATATTTGACAGAAAATGACAGAAGAATAAAAACTTGACTCTGTACATAAAATATGTTTGATTAGAGTGATGGAGTGAAGGAAAAAATTCTATATGATTCTATATGAAAATGATTTCCAGGTCTAAGTTGGAGAACTGCTGCATGTTCTGGACAACTAACGGCCAATACACTCTCCTGGATCAGTTCAATTACAAAAATGCTCAGTCATTCAGTCACTGACTCAAGCTAATTAGTATTTGCACTAATTGTGAGGGTTCGGCTCCCGGTCAACCTAATCAATTAGAGCGACCGAAATCAAATCAGATGTCCAGAAGGAGTGATCACCCAGACCTCTGGCATCTGGCCACCAATCCTATCTATGAACTTCAATCCAGACCCCGAACATGTCATCCAAACCCCACACAGGCTTCAACTGAACCAAAAAAGGTAGATGAAGATGCTTTAACTACACATAACTTTTTAGGTTCTGTATTAAGCCTTTAGCAAAACTAGAAACCAATAGCCTACCTTGATATGCATACACAAACGACCTTATACAACCAAAACGTCGCTTTATAACCTTAAAGTGCTGCAATGAAGAATCTTCAGTTTGAGAGATTTGAATCTTAAATCACTAGCCAGGGATGGGTTGGTTCAGCTCTTACTTTGCATTGGCTTAATCAGATTAACTAGCAATCTAAATTTACAAGTCAACTTGGTCTCTTAGTCTTCTACACAAAATACGGACGGTAAATATTTCGCGTAATGCTAACTTAAACGGCACGTTCAAACAGCCGCGGGGTAAATTGCTTAATATAAACGTTCATAAAGCTGTAAACTTCGCCGTTCCGATTTATATTAGTAGTTCAACTTGTATTAGTAGTGCTGAAACGGACCCGTACGCAACGCGTTACGCTTTTATTGCCATAACAACAACAGCAGCGCTTTTCCACGGGATAACAGCGCGATTCTGAACCATCTCTCACTTCTGACCGGATCAGATTAACAGCGGATGCGTTTACCAAAACACGTACAGATACGATATGGACACAGGGAAAAGATATCCGGCATAATAATGCCGCCTTACCTGGTAATAATGAAGTTGAATGCGCTGATAACACGATGCGAATTTAGATGATACACTATATATTCCCCGCTGATGTCCACATTGTCAGTGCTAGGCGCTTACTGTAAGAGAGAAAACCCCGATGTCAGGTTGAGAGAGAGAGAGAGAGAGAGAGAGAGAGAGAGAGAGAGCGAAAGGGGGGGCTAAAGGAGATAGGACCATCCTATCCAATTACAAAAGACAAACGAGGGTTAAAAGAACAACAATGCACAACCATATGCCGAGAGGACAATGGTTTCTTCTTTTGAGCCACTGTCCTTTCTCGATTATTTCATAAGAAGTTTGCCTGACATTTTCTCTCAAAACATCACGCCATAATATTTGACTCTCCTTCGCGCAAATGACAGGGGAATGACAAGAGAAAGATTCGATTCGACAGCGCTTGGGTGAAATAAAAAAGATTCGATTCTGTATACGAAGATTCGATTTGATTCGAGGTGGTTGGGAAATAAATCGATTTGTCAGCGATTCGCTGAAAACAAACTCGCTTACGTTCAAAAATTAGATTTGACAGTAAGTGACTGAAGAAAAAAAATACTCGATTTCGTATTTAGATTCTATTTGACAGCGACCTAATGCAGAAAAATGATAATTGACAATTCTGAAGATTTGGTTTGACAGTGATGGGCTGAAGAATGAATGAATGAATGAATGAATGAATGAAATTTGATTCTGGATGAACGTTTGATTTGACAGTCATTGACATACAGTTCGATTCGATTAATCGAAGCTCCTGCGACATAAATCAACAAAGAACAACAAGAACAGACAAATGTGTTTATTCTTCTTATGACCATTTGCATTTAGACATGTATTTAGCAGTTTGTGAAACAGTCATTAACACTTCAGTAACTTGATAACTGACTCATTAACAAACCTCAAATAAGTGGTTCATGATTATTAAAATAAAAATGTAGGCTATATGAAAATATATGGAAGTTTCAGAACACATGCCTATTTGAATGTATATTAAGCACTTTTAAAGTGTAATTAATGTTGTATATAAAGTGCTATTGATCTACATCTCCCTGTGTTTTTAAATTAAGGATAGCCTATACAATGATTAACTTTAGTTTTATGCTGAAACTATGATGATGAGATAAGAGTCTCATCTCATTTTGTGATCAAGTTGATCAACTTTACAGCTCATTTGCTTGCAGAATAGCTCTGGTTTTATAGACATTATAAAATCCATTTGCACAATGAAACCCATTTGGCTACTGCGGACGGACTCATCAAACAATCTTCAGGTGCTTAAAATCCAGACCGAAGACTTTCTGCATTATGCATTATAATGATTAACAATAAATAGATAAATGAATAAATACATGGTAAACAGGGCAAATTGACATGTCCTAAGAAATACTGCCACCTAGTGGCAATGCAACGTCTATCTATAACACAGAAAATGCATTACCATGAACTGCACAGGACGAACTATATGCAAAATCATTTCCGAATAATTTACTTAAATTTAAAATTTAAATATATAAAAAAAACTACTGCAGATAAGACTTTGTTTTCAATTTTTCATTTTATTCTATGCAATGCAAATTGATTTTCAAATACTAATTACATTTTATATTCATGTCCAAACCAAAAATTAATTAATATACATGCAAATAAAATCAATTGGACATACCTATAATTTTTAACTTGCTTTAGTCATGTCACACAGCTCCACTTTGTCCCCATAGGTGCATGTAGACAGACAGTCTCTTGCTATCTGAAGGTGTTATTGGCAGTCGTTCTCCTTCTCTGGATGTTTTAATTAATTTTCCTGCTGTAAAAATGATATAAAGTCAGCGGGAGCCTGAAGCTGCCTTTCTCAATATTCTGTGGTCTTGTAACGAGCAGCGCAGGGCCACACGGGGTCGGAGAAATCTTTCATTTCAGCCAGTGAGAGATGATTTGAACACTAGACTTGACCTCCATCCCAGAGCTCTGCTGCCGCTAAATTACAAAGAAATTTCTTGCGAATATATACTTTACAGTTAATATTTGAGTAAATACAACAGCTATACATGTCATTATGTCATTGTGGTACAGAAATTGTCCAACGTAATTTAACTCAAGTACGAAAAGCTAATCTGTGCTTTGGCCTGTCGTTCCATGGTTCTTTGAATTAATTACAACAGTGTAATTATCTGTGTATATTTAACCAGGCTGAAACTGATACACTAGTATTTGAGCTCATGTGGAATGAAGGCACTGGTAAATGTGGTCATGTGACAGTGAAAAATGGGCACAGGTGATCGGGCATCGTATATCGCCTAGTTCCATTGTTGTAGAGCTGTTCAGTGAATCGTTAGACATGAGAGGTGCAAGTTAGACACTCTCAATGAACACATAAATACATGACTAAAATTCTGTCATCATTTCTTCACTCTCATGTTGTTCCAAACACGCCTTGCATGCAGAACGCAAACATGTTAATGAGAATGTTTGCACTGCACTTTTGCATTTTTTTTAAATACTGTATGAAAATGTAGTCTGATTCCCTAATGAATGATTCTAATGAGCCAGCTCAACAAAACAATGTGATTGGTGTAGTTTGATTTGCGATCAAATGACTTGCAAATCAAAAGCATGAACAGTGTAGTCTGACTGACTCTTACAAACAAGCAGCTTATTCTTCCGAATCATAAATCGCAACCAGTGTAGTCCAATTCCCATAATGACTCTAATAAAACTGTTTCCTTTTAGCAAATGAAGCCAAATAACCCAGGCGGTGTAAACAAACCACTTTCCAAATAAATGACTCTTGTGAGCCAGTTCATTTTAGTGAATCAAAAATACAGCGCAATCCGTGTACTCCGATTCTTGAACTAATGACTTTTAAAAGCCAGTTCTTTTTAGTGAATCAAAAACATAGAGTGCAATCTGTTTAGTTTAGGAACTTTTAGTGAATCGAAAGATATGATGCGATCTCTGATGTACGATTCCTGAAAAAATAACTCTTAAGAAACAGCAATTTTTGGTGAATCAAAAACACACTGCGCAATCCGAGTAGTCCGATTCTTGAATGAATGACTCCTATGAGCTGGTTCTTTTTAGTAAATCAGAAACATGCAGTTTGATCCATAGTTTAGTAACCAGGTCTTTTCAGTGTATCAAAAACATACGTTGAGATCTACGACTCTATGACTCTTAGGAACTTTTTTTTTTTTTTTAGTGAATCCAAAACATACAGAGTGATCTGTGTAGTCTGATTCCCAAATAAATGACTCGTATGAGCCAGTTCTTTGAATGAGTGAATCAAAAACATACAGTACAATCCGTGTAGTTTAGGACCCGAATCTTTTTAGTGAACCGAAAACATGATCTGTGTAGTCCAATTCCTAAACATATGAGCAAGTTCTTTTTAGTGAATCAAAAAACATGTGATCAGTGAAGTCCGAACTGTGAACAAATGAATGAGGAAACAATTATTTTTAGTGAATCAAAAACATATATGTGCGATCCGTGTACTCTGATTCCCAAACAAATGACTCTTATGAGTCTTTTTTAGTGAATCAAAAACATACAGAGCAATTTGTTTAGTTTAGGTACAAGCTATTTTTAGTGAATCAAAACATACAATGTGATCCTTGATGTGTGATTCCTGAAAAAATGACTCTTAAAAAACAGTTATTTTTATTGAATCAAAAACACATAGCAAGATCTGTGTAGTCTGATTCTTGAACTAATGACTCTCATGAGCTGGCTCTTTTTAATAAATTGGAAACATAGTTTAGCAACCCTACGAGCCTGTTATTTTAAGTGAATCAAAACCATACAGTGCTATATAGTTTAAGAACCGAATCTTTTTAGCGAACCAAAATCATGATCTGTGTAGTCTGATTCCCAAACTAAAGACTCTTATGAACTGGTCTTTTTTAGTGAATCAAAAACACTTTTCTGGAAATGTTTTTGGAAGAAAAAAGTGAAATAAAAATTGCAGTTACCATTATTTATTTACTTAGTTACTTAGTACTTATCCTATGGCACAAACAAAAGCTTCCATACTTTGCTGCCATTGTAAAGCTGCATCAACCTTTGGCTATTTTTTTTGTCTTCGCACAAGAAAACCATAGAGGTTTGGAATGACAAGAGTGAGTAAATGATGACAGAAGTTTTACTCCACACCCTTTGTGTCTGGGCGCAACAGTTTTTAATACAGTGAAAGGGAAGACTGTGGGGTGGGGGTCAGTAGATTATGTTTCCTTTTTTACGCCAGTATGACTGGCATCTTCTTTTTGACATGAACTTCAGTTGACACGAACATTTGTCTCTGGTAAACAACTATAAATGGTTTTGACGGCTTTTCTGAAATGATTTATTGTACCTGGCTTCGGTCACTTATAGCGCACACCTGTATTTGCTTCTCAACGCGTCAATGCCAAAATCCCAGTGATTTTAACGATCATAACCGCTGACTTCCCAAAACGCATCTGTTCTGTTCTTTACTTTTAAGAGCGTAGGATGTTTTTTGTTTACGTTACTCAAACGGCTCTTGAGTGAATCAAATGGAGTCAGATTTGACAGACAGAGCAACAGTTGTCTCGCGTGCGGCCAGCCATGAGAAATACCTGAAATTCGCCGCACGCGCCGCACTTCAGCGATCTGATGAGCGAACCGGAGCGAGTGTAACGCGGCAGGGGAGCGTGTCGAGGTGTGAAAGGCTTCCAGACAGTACACAAGTGCAACATGACAGGCACGCAGTGGTCTAGAGGTACTCCAGCGACCCAGATATAGTAATGATGACAATAGGGATTGTAGTTGAATTCTCTTTCAGTGATGAAGCAAGTGGCGTTGCTTTCATTGCCCACCGACTCTGTCTGACAGAGTTCAGTTCGTTTTTGGTGGTGGAAAAGTTGTTTACTGAGCTTCAAATTCAGATTTTGGTTCATTTAAAGGTTTCTTTTCTAGACTCTTGAACACGGTCTTACTCAAAAGGTCTGAGGTGGAAACATATCTCCCTCTAGTGGTAGTTAATGGTAATACAGTGTTTTTCTGTTTGCACACATTCCTTAAACAGTCAAACCAAAAATTATTCAGACACCAGATATTTTTTTACTAGTGGGTGCAGGAAACTATATTTCATTTATGTAAGTGAGGATAGCTAAATAAAGTAAACTGTAACATATTATACCCAAAAATTCTTCATAAAGTGGACTACCAGTACAATTTATAAAAAAAAAAAAAAAAAAAAAATGGGACCAAAAATTTGATTTGACACTTTGACCTGACAATGTTTTATTACATACCTTTCTATAAAAGTTATCTGACATTATCAAGATGATTTTTTCCCCCTGACAGTTTAACTCTTGAGTTCTTGTCATATTTTATTACCATTTTCTAAACTAGCAAATAAACTGTGATAATGTGAGAAATTTTGAAGATGTCTGAATAAATTTTGGTTTGACTGTAGCTTAAGATAGGGTAGTACCATTTTTATTGTTTAACTGATTGAAGTACAGTGTGTTTAATGGATTGTACATTTTAAAAAATCATTTAGTTCACCCAAAACATTGTACATTTTCTGTAAATTTTCTTGTTATCCATAATATATTGGGACTATATATATATATATATATATATATATATATATATATAAGCAACTGTCCTTTGCTGCCTCCAAGCACTGCTATTTATTTTAGCCACTACAAATGTAGTTCTAGTAGTCATTTACCAGACAAAGTAGTAATTTCTTGAATCTTACTTTCGCAATCATCTTTTGCTGGAGAGACTCTTGACTACCTCCCCATAGTTCTTGATGGAACGGCAAATGGAGTTGACATGCCATGAATATTTTGTCCTGCAACAAGCACATTGCAGCATCCCAGGGATGGTGTTTAGTCCCAAACATCATCATATTGAACTGCGACGTGCCAGCTGTCACAAGCCATTACAGCACTGCAGGTATGTAGGAAGAGAGGATCTATGGTCTCTACGGCGGCTCCAATGGCATATGGCCAGGCCGTGTGATTTCTGCACTTGGGAAAGGTGGGACCTTTTTTTCTTCCAAATATTAGATGCTTTGGTATAATTTGACCTATAATTTGTCCTCTGAACTGAGGTGAAGTTTGGTAGTGGGAGTGCAGGAGGCAAGTCGAATAAAGGGAAGGGGAAAGGGAAGTGGTGTGTGGCCAAGTATCGTGACCCATACTTGGAATTTGTTCTATGCATTTAACCCATCCAAGTGCATGCACACAGTGGTGAACATACACCTGGAGCAGTGGGCAGCCAATGCTGCGGCACCCGGGGAGCAGTTGGGGGATCGGTGCCTTGCTCAAGGGTCTCACCTCAGTCATGGCATTGAGGGTGGAGAGAGTGCTGGTTATTCACTCCCCCCACCTACAATCCCTGCCAGACCCAAGCCTCGAACCCACAACCTTTAGGTTATAAGTCCGACTCTCTATCCATTAGGCCATTAACTGTCCCCAAAGTAGTGCTTAGGAGCATTCCAATCTTAAAACAGAAAGGACAGCAGTTCTTGTTTTCTCTTGGGAACAGGACCAGTACTTTATTAAGCGGTTCCCCATGTCATCATAGTCCATTATATGACTGTTTTCTGCTAGCTTGTCATCCAAAAGCCCATGTCTGAGGACTCATAGCTGCCTTTATACCTGGTGTTAACACCCACATTGGGTGATCTGATCACAAGCGGTCAGCCAAGACAGATTGCTGTTTATATCTGGCATTAACATTTGCCTCAAATGTGTCTCCAGTGATCACTTTGAAGATGGGAAGGACTAGGTCCCTCTAAGGCAAGTAAGTTCACTCAGCGGCCATCTTGGAAATGACTTCAGGCAGCTACTTGCTATGTAGGTGAAACAAGTACAGTTTCTTGAATGGTGGAAAGTCTGAAATCTCCAGAACTTTGTCAAATCAGCCATAAAATCTGACAACAGTGGTATCATACATTTCTCTATTTTATAGGATAATCCAGTTGATGTTTATGTGCTTTCGAGAGTACCAAAACTCAATTTGGTCAATTGGATTGTTTAACTTATAACTGGCAGAAGCCATTTATTCACCTCATATCTAAAGCTGTAAGTAGGGACTTCCTTGGAAGAACTGAAGGAAAATTTACAACATATGTCAAATGGCCATTTGTATCCCTGTCCTGAATCAAGTGATTGGATCACAAGACCTATTGGACCTATTGGAACCTTACACCTGTTTTTGACACTGTGATTGGATTCAGGATGAAAACTGCTCTTCAGAGGACTTGTGTTTCTGGCATACGTCCAGTGTTTATTGAGGAATGTTCTAGCGTTCTAGCGTTCTCTGGCTATTCTCTCTTCTCGCTCAACTGTATTTCAAAGAGCCAAAGATATTTTGTAAACCTGTTATTCCTTAGTCTGCAGCATCCATTTAGTGAAACAACTCACAGCCTGTCTGGCTTTTCACTGGATTAAACACATTCTTGTGAATAAGGGGCGTCATCCCAAGCAGAAAAAATATAATTATTACATGCGGTCACGCCTTTGTGTAACACCTGTACTTTCTAAAAGAGCCAGGTAACGAGGGAGAGTGCTGCACACCTGTGTGAAAATTAAAAAATGATGGTGTCTGCGCCATTCGAATAGAATCAAAACCCAAGCCTGCTGAATGGAAACAATTGAAAAGAGATGATACGCTTCCAAATCTGGCACTTCCAAGCAGCGACAGATTTTAACTGAAAAGTTAAACTTCAGAAACTTTACAGGAGCAGCCATCTGGACACACCATAAACAGAGTTACTATAATTACTACCATGAGACAGTAATGGGCCCTGCTTTTCCCACAAACCTCCCACAAGAAACTGCTCATCCTTTCCTTCTTCTGAATTTCTTGAAATTACAACATACCCACATGAGATTCAAACAGTTTTATGACCAGCTTTATGATACACCTACACCACCCACCCACTCTTTTTCTCAAGTCATCAGAACTTGACGTTTGTTTCTTCTTCCGTTTTCGCTTCTAGGTTCTTGGTTTGCCCTGTTCACTTGGTGTTCAGAAATGTCGATAGTTTAAGTAATTAACTTCCATTGAAAATGCCTGTTCCCACGCTTCTGCAAGAGAACTAGAAAGACAGTGTCCTTACTCTGCCTACTTCGGAGCCCATCAGCTGTAGACAGAGATTGCTTCTGACAACTGCAGGGTCTGTCTGATTTGTACATGCATTAATGTATACGCTGGCAGACCGCCATTAAAAAAAGCGACATCAGCTGCCAGACAGGGTTTTGTGGATCTTTTGGAAAATACTTTTTGCTGATATTAGGATCGAAGAAGCTAAAATAAATAAATAAAATGGACAATCCCAAAGAGGTCATCCAAATTTAATACACAGACATTTTTTTTGGATCTTTCAAGACGGAGAGCCTGAATCAGCACTGGAGAACGAGTGTGATGTATCATCTCACGGTCCCAATGAGGTCTTGGATAGGACATAGTGATTGGCCGGCAGCCAAACAAACTGCAGATCCCAATGGGCCACGGGTCAGGCACAATGCAGGCCCGACTGAGATGTGAATCTCAACTTGGTCCCAAACAAAGCCATTTACAGGATAGATGGGATCTTGTGGGCCTGTATTATGGATAAGGGAGCTCTTTATTTAACCTCCAACTGAGATTTATCCACAACTTGTGGTGGGTTGAATTGCTCAGGCAGGAGCCCTGGTCTCTCAGGCTGATGGGTAACGTGGGCTTGTGCCCGTTAAACAGATCAGCACAAGGACAGTTTTTAAGAGGCACTAGCGGTAATGGCAACCCTACTGTTTTTCATGCAATTCTTCTTCTTCTTCTTAAATAAGATGCTAATGCAAACATCACTATTAGTAATGCTCATAATTAAGTTTGGCAACTTTATAATTAAGAACACTAGCGAATGATTAAACCCTCACAGATTTACACTGAAGGAGAGATCTGAGCCATAAATACATACCACAATATTATAGATAGGCCTCTTTTGAATAGTAAGCAACAACCTGGAAAGCCTTAAGCCTTCTACAGACTGCACAATTTTAGCAATTCTATAAGGTCATTGCAAATCACACTGTGCGACATGGATCTAATAAACTTGGGTACGACATGTATGCAGACTGTACGATGATGACACCTAGTGACTCGTACACTATGACACACATTTCTATAGAAGAATAAAACGTCATCAGCATGCACTAGTGTTAAACAAAAAGAGCATGATGAATCACACTTTGGCAGTTGTAGTTTTTATGTTTGCTGAAAAAAAGTGGGAGCGGGAAAAGGGGAAGGGATCAGAGCTTGAGGTAAGCAGTTTTATGTTTTAGCCGCATTAATTTCATGTTGCATTTTAACTGGCTGGTCAGTAAACGTAAATCGTAGCAGCAAACACACTTTGCAATGATCATGCTGAATTTTTGACACTGTCAGAAAATTATCATAGGCTATCTTTGGTTGCAAGACCGTGACAATGGCCGTCTTTGAACCTCTCTCACTGTATGACATAGGACCACCGATTAGGAGCTACGATCACAGAAATCACTACGATTGTTTCACAATGCCAATCTTTCGTCTGGGACAGCCGAAAATCGTGCAGTGTGTCTCAGGGTTTAGGAAACATGTTGAAAACCACTCGGAACACCTTAGCTTGTTGCTACAGTGTTTAGAATGTATTACTGAAAGTTTTTAGCATATTGCTGTACAGTTTTAGCATATTACTGTACAATTTCTAAAAATAATAACGAACACCCTAGCAACAGTATAACAACGTACTAAAAACTATTCAGAACACCTTAGCAAACACCTAACAATGTCTTGCTTGCAACTTGCAAGTAATATTGTGTCGTATTGTATTGTATCATAACTTGTTTTTTTGCTACTCCTACTGATCCTAAATTTATTGAACGATGCGAACGTGTTTCATGGCAAATTATGGCAGCAACACCGACAGTTCATAAAGAATTAAAAAAGGGGGTTTTAGCATAGGGTGATGAAATACATGATGAAAAACAGGATCATATTAATTCTCTTGACTTTTACTCTTGCGTAGGTGTTCCAGAAAACCCAAATATCAAACACCTCACCTCTGGCTAATTTATTACCATCAAACCTCTGAAGCTTCTTGATATGAGACACCTTTTCTTTCTCTATAGTTTTTCAAAAATATTCTATTCTATTCTATTCTATTCTATTCTATTCTATTCTATTCTAGCGTTCAGCAGGAGTCCATTCCCCTTGTGTGGCGATGCTAAAAGAGATTCAGCCCTCCTACACTAGAGTCTTTTGTTTAGTCTGCTGTAAAAGTTCTCTTACTTTGTCATATCTTCTAATTATGGACTGTGGGTATTAATTGCTTTTTATCGCTAATGTCCACCCACTCTCTTTTTGTGCCTGTAGGGTTGTAGGGAACTTGCTGAACACGGGAACAAAGAGAGGCAGTAGATACATTTAGTCTCGGCGCACACCGGCAAGTCGTTCAACATGACCTTCTGTCATTCCTTCACTTTTGTTCCTGTCTGCTCAGGAGCTGTAAAAGGATAAGACGAGGGTTATTATATTCCAGAATCTCATTATCAAGCCTTTAAATTCCAAGATACAGTCTGTTTTACAGTTTGGCGTCAATGTGTTCTGCATGTAGAGTGGCTGACGCATTGACTGTCACGTCAAGTTGTGTAAAGTTGTAGACATTGAAGTCTAATTTGTTGTTATTGGCATTGTTCTTTTCATTGTTCACTTTAGCAATGATTTCCATGTTCTTTTCCAAATGCGTCGTGCTTCTGCAAAACATTAACTCGAGCGGCCAAGTGCCCTCTCTGGAGAGACATACTTGTGTTATTCTAAACTCTGCCAGACACAACGAGCCCACAAAGAACGAGATCAATAAATGATGTCCTTTGAAACTACTGCATGCATACCTCGCTTTGAATGCAGTGGACAGTCCAAATACTTCAGCTGAAAGTGCTGCAGTTACCATCTCATCAGTAGACAGTAACCATAATTTATATTTTAATTTCCTGAACAGTAGGTCCGTTTCTGGAGAGAAAAGACAACCCACGCGCTGGCGTTCTTGCATAACTTCAAGCACTGTGTAGAAATGAGGTCCAATATTGTAAAAATAACTCGATTTTCACAGTAGTAGAAGAAAACGTCAGCTGTGTTTGGCCATGCAAAACTCCCTGCCATCATGCTAGGATGTTGTCAGGACATTGCTTTGCAGTTGCTATGGGGTTGTAGGTGGTTGCCAGGCTTTATATGCTTCAATCTGATTGATATACTGTATGGGAGTGTGGGTGGTTGCCAGGGAGTTACTATGCGGTTGCTAGGGTTCCTCTATGGGGTTGTGGGTGGTTGCCAGGGTGTTCATACAGGATGTGGTTGCTAGTGTACTGTGTGTGGTTGCCAGAGTGTTTTTATCTGATTGATATACTGTATGGGAATGTGGGTGGTCGCCAGGGAGTTGCTTTGTGGTTGCTAGGGTTTCTCTATATGGTTGATATGGGGTTATCAGTGGTTGCCAGGGTGTTAATATGTGGTTGCTAGCATAGATATGTATACATGCCTCATTAGTGACTGTTTCTATGGGCCACAAGTTGTCCGCCATATTGTAATGGTCAACTTGACATCATTATACCATAGTAATCAATTAATATTCGAAGATTTTGGTTGCCAGGGTGCTCACATGTGGCTGCTAGTGTATTGCTAGTGTAGATTGTTTCAATCTAATTGGTATATCGGAGTGTTAGTGGTTGCCAGGGAGTTGGTATGCAGTTGGTAGGGTTTCTCTATGTGGTTGCTATGAGTTTGTCTGTGGTTGCCAGGGTGTTTATACATGGTTGCTAGTGTGGTGGTTGCCAAGGAGTTGCTATGTGGTTAATGTGAGGTTGTTTATTGTTGCTAGGGTGTTTATATGATGTTGCTAGTGGGCTTTGCATGGTTGCCAGAGTGTTTCTATCTGATTGATATATGGGAATGTGGGTTGTTGCTAGGCTGTTTCTGTGCAGTTGCTAGGGTTTTCTGTCTGATGGTTTTTCTTATATAGGTTTCTGAGTGGTTGCAAGAATGTTTATACTGTACTGTGGTTGCTACTGAGCTTTACGAACTTGCCAGAGTGCTTTTGTCTGATTGCAAGGAGTGTGGGTGGTTGCCAGGGAGTTTCTATGCTGTTGTTCAGTGTTTTATATGTGGTTGCTGTGGGGTTTTGGGTGGTTTACAGGT
>JAFVLL020002093.1:0-14850 GCA_021397915.2 Tor tambroides
TCTTCTCTCATCTGGTCATATCTTGTCTTTTCTCATCTCCTCTCATCTTTTATTGTATCTTTATTTTTTTCAGCTCCGCTCGTCTCATCTCATCTTCTCTACTCTATGTTCTCTAGTTTTTTTGTCTCATCTTGTATTCTTGTCTCCTTCGCTCATATTGTCCTTTCCTCTCATCTTGTCTCAGTCCTTTCTCTCTCTTCTCTCCTCTTCTGGTACTTAGTAAGTTGATCCTATCATATTTATTCAATGAACTCATATCAGAGTGTAATAAACAATGGCAGGACATTCCATCACAGTTGTTTAGATTTGGCACAAAGCTCAGAAATTCGAATATTGGCTAATGTTTTCTAAAAACAAAAGAGAAAAAGAATAAAGAATAAGAGCCTGGGCTGTTTGTGCAGTGCACCCCTGGGGGTGTTGGTTTGTTTCCCTTTGGAGCTGTCAGCATCTGAGGCAGTGATCGTTCAAAATCGGTGCCATCAGCTCGTCTGGCCAGGTGGCTCCACAGGCTCCAGGATTTTCTGTGAGTCTCTGTGTGTGTGTGCGTGTGTGTGTGCGTGTGTGTGTGTGTGTGTGCGCTCATGCACATATGTTTGTCTGCCTGGCATTTTTGTCTCACTGTGGGGGGTCTGAAGTCTGTCTGTCATGCAGAGCCCCATCCGTTGCACAGCGGTCTTTAACCTGGCTGCAGTTCACACTGCCCCCGTGAGCAGAGGTCACGTGAGGTCATCCCAGTAGAGGACGGCAGTAAATTGTTGGAAGTCTGAAACAAAGCCCTGATGGTCAACGGAGACCCGGCTGGAACAACAGAAGAGGATCACACTGGGTAGCGCATCTCAGCGCCTTAAGGGTAGCCCTGCATTGATTCTGTTCCTGTAGAAGCACCACATTTCCAGAGATATTAAATATGAATTTGCAAAGTTCTATTTATCCGCTATGTTGTTTGGAATGCTTTTATACTAACACTTTTGTTGCACACCCATGTTCATTGACACCAGAGTTTGGTTCGTTTGGATGATAAACTCTATTTTCCGAACTTGGTTGTGGACCTACGAACCGAGTTTGCTACTGATATGAATGAAACTGGAATGAACAGTTATAGTATATTTATGGCATATGTGTGAAATGTGCCGTTTTGTGTTGACATTTTGCAAACAAAAACAAAGGTTCAAAACCAGAGTATTAAAGTAAGGCGAGCAACACTATGCATTTTGTCGCCTTCTCCTGCATTGTTCTTACCTAGCCATAGGAGTAAACATCTGCCACTTTAAGCAATCAAACTCTTGTTCAGACCAACCAATTGAACCAAGTGTGAAAGCACACTTCATTTAAATATGTTTGAGGCCGAAAATAGCAGCATTTGGTGTTGATGGTTGTCATCAAATGTCAAAAAAACATTTTTAACCTCAACTGACATAATAGATAAAAAAAAAAAAAAAATTAGTAAATGTGTTTTAAAGTTACATCTGACTATATGTATTGTTTTGTTGTTACATAAAAAAATGCTCTTGTTCATCTCAGTTGTTTTGGACTTAAGATTGACATGTTGGTATTAAAGCATGCAGTTTTTCTTTTCTTTAGTTCCTTTGTTGTTTATTTTGTCCTCTACGACACAAAACAGTAAAATGTACATTTTTTGACTCTATCCCAACATTATGTTGTTTCCTGCTGGTTTCCTGTTGCCAGTTTGTCTTCATAACTTCATAGTGCAGTGTTTGTGAATGGAGTGGCTGTGTGTTGGACTACTGAGGCATTTCTTGGTGTGGTGGCTGTGGCTGTTGTGTGTTTGTGGATGGCCCTTGAGGTCCTGCCATTTGTCCTCACTGTGTAGCTTGGGATCCACGGGTCAGTGTGGTTTGTTTCTTTGCTTCAATAGAGACTGCTTGTTTGCAGAATTTATTTCCCCTTTCATACATCTATCTGTCATATATCTATCTGTCTGTCTGTCTAGCTGTCTGTCATTTTATCTTTTGTTCTATCTATTGCTATTGTTGCATTATGGAATTATTAGTAGAAACTGTCATGTGATCCCAACATGGCTGCCCCATGACCTACTGCTGGTAAAAATAAACTTTTTTTCAGGTCGCTGTTATGATTTTTTCATCTCATGTGACTGCACATCATTAAAATGCTTAAAATACATCTAATTGTCAATTTGTAAGATGATGTATTTATAGTTTCCTTTGATACACTGAAGAAAATGGTAACCTAAAAATGGTGACAGCTAAATTAACTGGTTTTATTCAAGTCAAAAATATTATTTAATATAGCTACAGTAAATCAACCTTAATTTATACAAACAAAACTAAAACTTTATATGGGTTAAATCAGGCAGAAATATATATATTTAACGTAACAATTGCAGGTTACCAGTTTTTGCAGTGTACTCTGTATCTCTGTAACACATTTCACTCTATTTAAATCACTTTTGCAGACTTCCACTTTTTCATCTAGATTCTGAATGCAGATACTGCATGGACCTACTTATAAACAAGCTCTGAAGTTATTTGTAGACTTTTTAGCATTACAATCTTTTTTATGGCATAAATTCTTATCAAATTTTCCATTATTGTCGGAATAAACAAACACGAATGAATTCTGTAGAGATTTTGTGTGGGCCTGGTTATGATTAAGCCTCTGGCTTATTTCTTCGGGTTGTTTTGAAGCTTTTTAACTTCTAGTTTGAGTGGTTATAGTGAATTATCCCATTGATTTAAGACAGTAATGGGGCAATCCCAATACATTTCAAGCTTGTTAATTCTCCTATTTTTCTCTGTCTCTGATTAGCCCTCTCTCAGCGTCTTTGTGTTGGAGAGAGAGAATCTGTGTTTCCTTCAGTCAAGTTTTTGCCGTATTCATCTCACAAAAAATGTCATCAAGCCAAAAGATCCAGTATATTGTATTCCTCTGTCATCCTCTCATATAAAGCAAACAAACCCGAGGGGAAATTTATTGGCTGTCAAGACACTATCTAATGTATTTATTCATTTATTTGTCTGTTTTATTATTTAACTCATATCCCGTAGGAGTCAGATATAGACACTACGGTTTCCTCGGGAACAATTTTCTCTTTTTTTTCTGGACATAGTAGAGGAAGCGTCTAAAGACACAATCTTGAAATTATTTATTGATTGTTGTCAGGAATTTGGAAACGCGGTGGATGCAGGACTGTTATTATTTTGTCACTGAGGTTGTGTGGTGGTGAGATTGTTCAAGCGCACTGTTTAGCTACGTCATATCAGTAGCCGTTATATGGAATCAAGGGTTAATGGAGGGGCCATGAGAATGAAAATACACACAAAAGCTCAAGTTTCACTGGCCGTTTCCTTTCACTGCATGACTGTCTATAACTATAGCTGTTTTTTGCAGTATGCATATTGTGCTCAGTATGCACGTTTCTCTGTGTATCTTTTCTTCAGGAAATATACTTCCATATTTGGAATTATTTTTTGATAGAAATCGTATTGAGGTGCTTGAACATTATTGGGATCACATATATGGAGCTCATGCATTAACCAGCTAGGCCTTGCATTAACCCTGGCCCTCAAACAAACCAGCTTGCTTCTTTTGACAGTGGTCCAAACAAACCCTCTGTCATCTCCCATGCTTCCACTCAGAACAGCACTTGAGCTGCTGCAAAGAAATAGAGCACTTTAAAATTTACATATGACCTTTGAAAATAGCGATAACTGTAGAATCCACGTATTGCATCGCTGCGCGAAAGGCCTCAGGCAAGACAACTCAGGTGTGAAAACAGACTGAATGGAGTCAGGGCCTTTTGAAGGGTTCGGTGTTGCGGATTCTCTTGTGTGGAAATCTCCTCTTGTGAAGTTAGTTATCTTGTGAGTTGTGGCAGGGAATGGAAGAAGCAGATGGATGTCTGAATTTTAAATTCTGAATTCTCCTCTTCATCATTCACATCTGTTACTCTTCAATCTCTCTTTTCATCTAAAGCTAACCTATAAAATGTGCACCAGGTAAAGTTTAGTTTTGTGCAGTGGTGCCTCCAAACCAATAGGTGTCAGTATAAAGTCCAAGACCACAGTTGTGTGGTTTCTTAATGAGCTACAACAAAATAGAGAGAGCTTTGGTGATAACTAAGTGAATATTTAATTATTACATTCATGCTGCCTCAGTAGACAAGATGTCACATGATCATTGGATTTGGACGTGCATATGCTACTTGCGGAGCCAGCATTTTTCAGTTTTTGGACACAGCCAAGTGGTCAGGGTCAGTTAGCCCCTGTTGGTCAATGGTGTAACTATACTATTGTACTGCCAAAACAGCATTTCTGCAATGATGGCCTTTCAGAAGTCTCACTTTATTGACAAAACAACAACTACCATCTTGACTTTTAATACCCATGACATTGAGCGTACTTTGTGAGGTCGTGTTCCTGTAATTTGATTCTCTTGGCTGAAATTTTAGAACATTTTTGGTTGTTTTTCTCGTATGCTTGAACGAACAGTTCTTGTGTGCATTTCCACAGAAGTCTGTCTATCAAAGGGTACACACTGTACTACCTGTGCCATTAATGAATCAGCATTTAGACTAATGGAAATCTGACAGACGCATCTGTCAGGGAATGTAATCTTAATAATAACTGACCCACAGACTTTAGATGATGTTTCAGAGCTGCATTCAAAAGCCAGTGAATGCTAGTTTTGTGTGATTTGCTCTTCTCTGTCTGCTGAGAACAGAAAGAGATTAATCTTATCTTGTAACTATGTATGATTAAGTAGCTATATAATCATCTTTACGCTTGGTTTATGTCATTTCATTTCCTTGACAATATATTTATTTACTTGCAATATATCAATTATGGGCTAAACAGTTTCTATAGCAGTAACTGCATGTCTCATTTGGAGACAGGAGCGGGTTTGTGTGATAAAGGATTAGAGTGCCACCTACTGGCCTGACGGGCAGATCACAGGCCCACTTTGTTGTCAAGTGTTAGTGTACCATGTTCATAGTTAATGTGATTCTCTGATAGAACACCTGTGTGACTGACCTAATTGACTAAAAAACACAAAGTCCGTTCTTAGAAAGGCTTTGTACTATTTGTTAACCTGTGCTCAGTATTTTTTATTAGTTTTGGGTAACAGCTCTGGTAATTTTACAGTTTACATAACTGACATTGATCTTATTTAAATATGCTAATATAATAACAGTAACCATTTGTTTTCCATAGGAAGGGAAGAAGAAATTTGACAAGGAGACGGAAAAGTACTACTCCTCACTGGAAAAACATCTCAACCTGTCATCCAGAAAAAAAGAATCAGCTCTCCTAGAGGTGAATCATTCCACAAATAAGGCTAGATTTGCATTTTCCGAAGGAAATACTTACATGGCATCAAAAGAATTACAGTAAATTCAGGTTTAGGTTTTAGTCTTAGTTCTGAGGCAGTGCTGTATTAGAAGTGTCTTTCCATCATGACTTCTGTCTACTGCGCACTAGACTCACAGAGAATCGACAAATAAGTATAAATTGTTAAATATATGCAAGAAAGACAACCAAATCACAATTTTGATTAACAGAAACAAATAGCACATGCAATACTGAAATGATGTGCATATCTTACAGTAATATTGTCTTTTTTTGATTACAACAATGGTGATGGTGATGTAATTGTTTAAAGGGATAGTTCACATAAAAATTAAAATTGTCAACATTTACTCACCCTCATATCATTCCAAACTTGTATGACTTTTTTTTTCTGTTGAACACAAAAGGAGAATTTGAATAATGTATATTCTGCTCTTTCCGTGCAATTATAATGACTGGGAACAATTTAATAATAACACACAAGACTTATGAACTACTTTTGTAGTTGTCCTTAGTGTTCTTTTTGCAGCTTGAAAGCTTGAATTTTTCCTTTTTAAAAATTTTTACAGAAGAAAGAAAGTCATATGGGTTTGGAACAACATGGGGATGAGTAAATAATGATAACATTTGCATTTTTGGATGACTAATTCTTTTTAAAAACATAAGCGTTTAAAAGCTTTAGTTCCTGTGTTTCTTTCGTGCTGTTCAGTTGCGTTTGTTTAGCTGCTTGTTACACAGATTCTCACAAAGCTGAGCCAGAAATTCTCACATGTATCCATTAACCAAAGCCCAAACACGTCCAAATGAGCGAACAAGCCTGGCAGCCATAACTGTCTGTCCGTCTCTTGGGTAACAGCGCTCTTTGTTCGTTTGCAGGCTGACGCTCAGATTGATAAGGAAAGGCAACTCTTTTATGACGCCTCTCTAGAATACGTCTTCAAAATCCAGGAGGTTCAAGAGAAGAAGAAATTTGAATTTGTTGAGCCGGTAAGATCTTTGTGATACATACAATTTCCTCTTATATTTAGGCACAAATACACACTCTTATGCACACGAACCGCAAAACATATAGTCAAATGTGTATCCTGCAAAAGTAATCAGATGCCCATCATGCAGTGTACTGCAGTGAGAATCAAGCCATCTGGTCAGTAATGGTTTTGTAGCCAACAGGAAGTAGCTGGACAGTTTATGACCACTGGAGTCATAATCTCACTGTCTTATCATGCCAAATTAAAAACCTCAGCTCTCATTTCCTGTCCCACAATACCCCTGAGCTATTAAAGTTCACCCAAAATTCACCACTTGTATTCCAAACTTGTATGACTTTCTATCTCAAACTGTACTCATATTTGACAAAATACAGTAACTGCAACCAAAAGTCACACATCTCAATATGAGCTCAGACATGTCTCCACAAACTCGTCCAATACCACATGATGTGAACTGCTATCCACGACGCCAAGTTCTCTAATGAATCTTTGGAAGGAACATCTGAAGCAAACTTGATCCTTCCTCTTAAAGTAAAACAATAACTGAAAGTTTTTCTGCAGTTAAAGATAGTTTGAGAGGAGGACCTCTTACTGTTCTTTTTTTCAGCCCTTTTCATGTTTAGCATCTAAATCTCCACTCAGCAGACAGATCGCGTGAAATACACAACAGCTGGACCTCACATATTACAACAGTGGACTGAATTTGCATGACTCATTTCTGCATTAAGCATATTTATATGCATAAGTGTGAGCGGTAAAGTGAGCCAGAGAATGTGCTGTATAGATTTAGGGGAGCATCCAGTGTTTATCACCTGGCATGGGAAAAAATGACGCTGTTAATCTCCCAGAAGCACCGCAGTCTGGTCTGCTCTTGAGTTTCAGGGTGTGACATCAGCATCTTTGAAGTCTTCTGCTAAAGTCACTATCAGAAAGTCAAATCTTTGCACAGGCCTTGAGTACAAGAGAGCTGGGATAACTGTAATGATTAATAGATGGAACATTAGTCAAAACTTTATGCACTCACCAAAATGGCTTTGAAACAGTTCTCACGCAGAAATTCCTATTAAATGTCACAAATAATTTCAAAAAATGTCAAGTAACACATTGATTTAAGCATGAAATTTTGAAATAGAAGAACTGGTATTTTCTTGTAAAACAAGTGCCAGAAACTATTTTTTACATACAGCTTTGAAAAATTATTCTTTACAGTGTAGGCCTACATCAGGTCTGTGCAACAACATTTTTTTTTTTTTTTTTTCAATTATTAAATTATTAATTTAGTATATCATGTAAATGTCTTTCTAGTAATTTGAGGTTGTAGGGTTCTTTTTTTTTTTTTTTTTGGTCATGAAACCCCAGACTACTTTTTCTGAGATTTTAGCGGAGGTGTTTGTGTTGCACATCATAGAAGACAATGTTAGCATCCAATAATTTTAACTGTTGGAGAAAACTGGTTAATTTTAAGCTTTTAGCACTATTTTCATCTTCCGGGTTTAAAATGTACATCATGACGATGTCACAATTTGTACATCGATGACTATTAAATTATTCACGAGACTCGTGTTCTTATCCTACGAGAAGACGCTTCGCTTAATTATTCACAACAGCATGTGTTGATTTGCCATGACAGACACTTCAGACTGTGAGATCGCGTGCATTAACTGAGAGAAACATTCATGGATTGAAGGAGAGTGTTTGTTTTTGCTTTGCTTCGAAGAGATCTGTACAAACGCAATTCATTCACTTAGTGTAGCCTAACCGTTTTTACAGCTCCTTGATACAACCCGTCAAAAGGCTATAAACGCCGCAGAATAAAGGCCATTGCACACTGAGTCCGAAATTTTCGTCCAAAATTTTCGCACGTTGAAAAATAAATACGACCTGACTTTGTGTCAATCACATTTACGCACTGCCTCCGAAACTTTCGTCCGTCATAAAAAAATCGGATCAGGTTCGATTTTCTGATCTTTTTCGCATCCGTAGCAAGCATTTTGATTGGAAAGAATGACGAATATGAAAAATACAAAAAACGCATACGAAAATTTCGAACTCAGTGTGCAAGGGCCTTAAGCCTTAAAAAGTTATCATAGCTGCAACAGCACGTTCATATAAATGTTTTCAATACAGAGTGCAAATGGCTGTGCATTTATTTGTGTTTTTAACTCGATGGGAGCGATTTGAAACTTTTTTTTAGCGTTTTTTAAAACTGTGGTGAGAACTAACCAGTGCTGAAACAGGGGGTTTCATCACCCTTTAAATCAAATCGTATCATTTCTTCCCTTCCTTAAAGGGGGTCATATGATGCGATTTCAAGTTTTCCTTTCTCTTTGGAGTGTTGCAAGTTGTTTGTGCATAGATAAGATCCCTGAAGTTGCAAAGACTAAAATCTCAAAACCAAAGAGATATTCTTTATAAAGGTTAAGACTCTGCCACGCCCCCCTAAAATGGCTCGTTCAGACTACGTGTCTACGTCACGATGTGGGGAGATTTTCATAACACCACCCAAATGTATACGCAATGAAAGAGGGCGGAACTATTATTCTCGTTGTAGTATTGTTGCTGCCGCCGGCGCCATGTCGTGGAGACACTGTGTTTCTTTGTGAAAGCGAAACTACTTTGTATGGGCTTCCAAAAGAGGACACAACTAGAAATCAGTGGTTAAGTTGTATTTACAACACTGTTCCAGAGCAGTACAATGCAAATATTTGAGTGTGTGCAGCACATTTTACGGAGGATTATTTCCTGAACCTGGAAGAGTAGCCTACACTGCTGGCTTGCACAAAGGCTGTTTCTATAAAGAGGGGCAATTCCAACTTTGCAAAGACAGTCTGGCGCTTCTGACTCACAGCCTGTAAGTACATTTCTGCCACTGACGATTCAAACGCGAGTTTTGAGCAGTGTAGAGTAGTGCTTGTTGTTTGTCATTTCTCCGATCACAAATGCAGACATGGTAATGTTTACGCGGCGCGATGCAACGCGACACGTAAAAAGACAGTATAAGTCATTATAATCAGTAATTATGTCCCCACTGGATGCAACAAATGCCTCGTTTGTAATGGGTTTTATTGTTTTTGTGTGGTCGCGCCGTGAAACGCCATCACAATACGGTGAGGGGCGTAACATTTCCGTCTCACGCTTGAGGTATTCGGCCAATCACAATGCACTGGATAGCTGGCCAATCAGAGCACGCCTCGCTTCTCAGAACGATGAGCTTTGTAAAAATCGACGTGTTTCAGAAAGGCAGGGCATAGAGGAGCAACAATAATGTACAGTATGTGGAAAATAATGTGTTTTTTTTACTTTAAACCACATAAACACATTGCATTACACCAAATACACAAAATAATGTTCTTTTTAGCAACACCATATAACCCCTTTAAGTCTGACTTGTACTGACACCTAGTGGTGTGAATGCAGAAACATGCAAAAGCAAAAGTTTTCAATTACCAATGCTACTGTAGAAACGGACTATTCACTAGAAGCCATGATTAATTTATATTTGTCAGCAAAAATATCCAATAATATAAAGATTTACAGAGATAAAGCAAGTAGTATTTGGCTGGTCATGTGATCTCAACATGGCTGCCCCCATGAGGCCACCCACTCCATGTAAAATTAAACAGTATTTATTGGGATACTGATGACTACAGTCTTCATATCAAGTGAGTGCACATTATTTTCACATTTCACAGTAATATTTCATTTATTTATTTCTATCGAAAATTTTAATGAGGAAAAATATTCCTATTTTAACACATTGTTTTAGAAAACATTGCACTGAACTTTGTGTGCAAGTCTTGTCAGGATTTTGATTGAGCAGTTATGTGAAAAGTTCAGAATTTACAAACTGACTCAAAACATTGTGAAATCCCTGTTTGCACTGAGAAAGAGGAAGAGATAGATATGTTGTGCAACAAGCATATGATGGAAACTTGTTGTTTACGTCTTGCTGTATTTATATCTTATTTGGGGTTGCAGCTCTTGGCCTTCCTACAGGGTCTGTTCACATTCTACCATGAGGGTTATGAGCTGGCCCACGAATTTGAGCCCTACAAGCAACAGTTACAGTTTAACCTGCAGAATGTAAGTACACATCTCTTGTGAGTCATCCAGCTTCTCTTTCACCTTTTCACTTACTGTAGCCTCCTTTTGACCAAAAAAGCGTTTTTACTTTTGAAAATATTTATAAAGTCACATGGTGTTTATGCCTGGCGCATATAAAATAGTTTTGCCATTCATTTTGCCCTCTGTTTACATGCTGTAACCTGCTCTGTGTGTCTTTGATCAATATTGGCCTATAATAAACCACTTCCTGCTGCTCGTCAGCATCTCTGTGTCTGGGTTCTGTAACCTTTGACTCTTTCATTGCATCACTGTCACTGTGAACTCAAAGCTTACGTAGTGTCACAAAATTTCAGCTTGTTCTAAAGCACAAAAGACTTGTGCTGCAGCACTGTGGCGTATATACGCTGAAATAACGCTGCTGCGAAAGCGTGAGACATTAGCCTTAATGGTAATTCACTACCGCAGGACAAGCACCTTTAATATTGTAGGAGTGGCATTGATAATTCAAAGTGATGTATTTGGCTGAGATGTAAGTACTCGAGGACAAAAGAAGGATATGAAGCCATTTCTTTTAATTTCTTTCCAACAAAGTGTGAAAAACAATTTGAATGCACTTGGTCTGTACATAAATGAATATTTATGGGATAATTCATGGCTAGGTGTGCCTTAAGTAAGGGATAAAGCACATCCAGCTGGTTGTTATTGAAAAATAAACCCGGACAGGGTGATCAGGACAGGTCTTTTATCACCCGGAGGGGTTTATTTTGCGATAACAACCAGCTGGATGTACATTATCCAGCTTATTATGTGGCTACTTGCCACTTAAGTAAATAATTGGACACAAAATATTGATTTGAGTTGAAATATGTTATCTCATTTGTAAATCTTCCACAAAGAAAACAGTTCCTTTGAGCCACAACAAACTACTTAATTCATGACTTTTCACCACATAAATAATTACCTAGACATGAAATATTGATTTTGAGTTGAAAATGGTTTAAAATCCATTACAGTGCACAAAACAATCATTCTGGCAACTATGAGAGCACTACAACAGTACTGCAGTACTATTATTGCTGATTTAATTTTCAATACAAATGCTAAATGGCACACAACATGGCACCAGTTGAATTTGAATGGAACGAGAGAATGAGTCGACGTTGTTATATGAGATAAAAGAAGTGCCAGCTTCAAATGCCAGAAGTTGTCTGTTATGCAGCGTTGGTACTGACGTCAGTCATTATCAGGAAACATTAGATCTTTTAATGTTGTGACTGACCAGTCAGAATCAAGTATTCCAAAAAAAGCCATTTAATAAACACCTTGCTGTAGATTATCCCGTTTATACCACGGTCACTTGCCAGCATGGAAAGCTACATTGATGTTTGCAAAAATTCAAACATCAACATTATCACCTGAGAAGTAAAGTGTAGCTTTTCAGTAGTGAAGCTAGTTTATTCAATAAAAGTCACAGGGCAGTGTTGACCACAAGTCTTTGTGCTCCTGAATGTTTCTTTGTGTTCACAATCATCTGTGGGATTGTCTCTTTTTGTCTGATTTTCAAATCCATTTTTGCTTCTAATCAATGTCGATTCACTTCGTAGCCTCCATAGCTTATAACTCTGTAATGACGACTTTTTGTTTGGAGAGAATTCACTTTTAAACCAACACTAGCAATAGCAATCTATCTGAGGAAAATGCTTTTCAGTCTCTATGTGATTTTAAAAGCATTGTCCTCTGTTAGATGGCAGCTGCATTACTCGAATATGATTTCAGGCCATTCTCAGGAAATGGTGTAATTTATGGCAAATAAAAAAGATGATTTCTTTTCCCATAACTACCCAAAACTATTGAATTTTGATGAGCTTTTGTTTTGAGGAGCATGCTGAAAGTGTTACAGATAACTCAAGATGCCATTCGTTTGAAGACACTAACAAAAATATACTAAAAATGGTCATGCTTTTACCATGGTTTTAGTATACTGTGGTATTTTATGAAGTACCTTTGAACACACACACACATTTTTTCGCATCAATGCACAGTATCAATGCAAAGAAAGATTATGCTTACAAAACACCTCAAAGTGGTAGTTTGGAATTGAAATGTTTAATCAGTGGTGCAAAACTTTAAATGCCTACACAAAACCTAACAGATAGTGTTAGCAAGCAAATGTCATGTAAAAAAAAGTATTTGCTGAAGCAACCATATCATTTTAACTTGCTACTACAAGTCTTGGAGCTCTTTTATCATGACTTGTGTTTCGTGGGACTCGTACCCGAGCATTCCTCATCATAATTGCAGTGTCGTATCAGGTGAGCTATCGAGCAAGTTTACCACATCAGAAAAAGCTGCTGATTGTATGCAAACGTCAAAATGTATTATAAATCATGCACTATGGTAAAATCACTATATTTTGCAACAGAGCTCCTCTTTCCTATGCATGTATGTATGCTGTAGATGTCTATTACTATATACTTATTTCAGTATCACATCTGGTTTTAAATGTATTTGCATCTGTCAGATTAAATATAATTGGCTGTTCTAAAATGGCAGTTGCTATTCCTATGATCTGTTTGTGTACATGTGTTTTTATTTGTTGGATGAAGACAAGAAACAACTTTCTGAGCACCAAGCAAGAAGTAGAGAAGCTGATGAACAGAGTTCGATCTGCAGATCAAGACCAGAAGCCCCCAGGCCAGTGGACAATGGAAGGCTACCTCTATGTCCAGGAGAAACGTGAGTGTTACAATCTTTCAGACACTAAGAATGAGCAAACAGAAGGACAGACAGTCTATGGCCTTCCAAACCAGACACTTTTTAAAAAATATAATGATAAGTCTAGAGTTTGGTTTTCATGCATCTTCATTTTTATCTTCCTGAAGTGACCTCAATTTGGTCTTATCCTGTGTTTTTCCTGTTCCTTCATACTGCAGAGGAAATGCCAGAATGAAATTGCTCTCCACATGTAAACAGTTAGATTACATTCTTAGAATTAGATTATAGAATTTCAGATAAGAGAGTGAATGACCTGGTCTAGGAAGGGATAACATTGCCCTCTGGTGGATGGATACACAATACACAGTTAGTTAAAAAAAAAAAATATTGTATAATATAATTTTAAAACAACAGATTTTAAAATCCAAAGATATTAAATGATCACAGTAAAGAAATAAAAGGTATAAAATATTAAATGTATATTTAATATATCTGCTATTCACAATAGGTACTCATTGAAATAACACTATATTCATTTATTTATTTGTTCAAATTTTAGAGCATGGGAGCTGCAAATGACAATGTTTTGCCAAGCAAGAATATCACTTATGCCTTATGCACATCTCATGTGTGTTTCAGGGCCTTTGGGTTGCGCATGGATACGCCATTATTGTACATACGAAAAAGGCAGCAACATCTTCAGCATGTGCAACACAGAGGCAAAACCCACAGCTAAGCAGGTACAAAGATGCTCATGTTTCAGTCATCTGTAGGAACAGAGGTGCTGTTTGCATCAGATCCTCACTATCTGTCTCTCTCTTTTCACAGAACGGTGTCATGTCAAATCCCACAGAGAAGTTCAGACTGAAGTCCTGTATCAGGAGAAAGACTGACTCGATTGATAAGCGCTTCTGTTTTGATATTGAGGTGGTTGAAAGGTGGGTGTCTGCACTGACGACACAGTACAGGTGTTTTAAATCTTTAACACTCCCCGAGAAATACAGAAAGACATATTGTCATCTGTTATTCACCCTCATGTTGTTATGAACCTGTGCGACCGTCTGTCTTCCATGGAGTACAAAAGGAGAAATTTTGAAATGTACATGCTCCTTTTTCCATGCATTGTATTTTATATCAGGTTATATATAGTGCTGCTTGAAAGTTTGCGAACCCTTTAGAAGTTTTGTCTATTTCTGCATAAATATGACCCAAAACATCATCAGATTTTCATATAAGTCCTGAAAGTAGACAAAGAGATCCGAATCAAACAAGTGAGAGAAAAATGTTTTCTTTGTCATTTATTTATTGAGAAAAATGATCCAGTGTTACTTATCTGTGTGTTGCAAAAGTATGTGAATCTTTGCTTTCAGTATCTGGTGTGACCCCCTTTTGCTGCAGTAACTGAAGGTAAAGTTTCTTGTAAATGTTGATCAGTCCTACACAATAACATGTAGGAGTTTTAGCCCATTCCTTAGTGCAGAACCACTTAAACTCTGTGATGTTGGTGGGTTTCCTTCTATGAACTGCTTGCTCCTTCCACAACATTTTAATTGGATTAAGGTCTGGACTTTGACTCAGCCATTCCAAGACATTAACTTTGTTCTTCTTTAACCATTCTTTGGTAGAATGACTTGTGTGGTTGGGGTGGTTGTCTTGCTGCATGACCCACGTTCTCTCGAGACTCTGTTCTTAAACAGATGACCTGAAGTTTTTCTGTAGAATTTGCTGGTATAATTCAGAATTCATTGATCCAT
>JAFVLL020002095.1:0-42500 GCA_021397915.2 Tor tambroides
AATTTAAAATAGCTGTTTTCTATGTGAATATATGTTGAAATGTAATCAAAGCTGTGTTTTCAGCATCATTACTCCAGTGTCACATGATCACATGAATGTTGAAAAGAGGTTTTTTTGGTTTTTGTTTTTTTGAGATTCTGGAAACAATTTTTCAGGATTCACAGATGAATAGAAAGTTCAAAAGAACAGCTTTTATTGTAACATTATAAATGTCTTCATTTTATGCATCCTTGATTAATAAAATATTTCTTTCTTAAAAAAAAAAACATACAGCCCCCCAGTTTTGAACGGTAGCATAAATATAAGCCACACTAGAAATATCACCCACAATATTTATTTACGCTGAACTGTTTCTGTGCCTCTGAACAGCCTCTGCTTGGCCGGAGTGGTGATGTTTCTAAACAGACAGTGTGTTATTGCAGCACAGACGCACGTCAGATTCATTCTCCTCACATTACTGCAGCTCTAATGTATTCATGTTCTTGGCATCTTGGTTTTCTGAGCAGCAAAGCTTGTATCTCAGTAGCTCTTCATTTGTTAGATGGCTAAAGAGACATTTGCGTTCATCTGACGTTTCATTTTGTTCTTTTATGATCTGTTCAGATCGACATCCAGATCCGTGACGCTCTGGGCCGTCAGCACCAGTGTGCCACCATCCAGCTGGACTTCCAGCTGCCCATCAGATTCAGCCTGCAGTATGTCGGGTAAGAGCTCCCCTGACCGTCACTGACAGATGTGCCTGTCAGAAACTGACATGTTTAGGTCACCTTTTACCCCAAATCTGAGTACAATATGAAGAAATGTGAAATTATACATTGCTGAAAGAAAATGAAGCCTGTTTTAGGACCATTAAGATTGTTGTTATTATTTAATGAAAATGAAGCACATTTCCTTCATCATGTGCATCCTGACATTTTACCTGTAAGGTTCTAGTAATTCCCAGCAGTTCTAGTAGTTTTCAAAGTTAATATGATTTACTGAAAAACTACATCAGTACAATGTGTTTGTTTGTTTTGTTTTTCAGCATACTGTGTTTTCTGAGAAATAAGTCACACAGGGTCAAAATTGCATTATTGAGAGAAAATAGCACAAGTTGCATCAGTATTTAAGTAACATTATTATTACATTCAGAAATAATGTAAAAAGCAAATAAAAAAAAAAGCATTTATAAATATTATTAACAATATATGCATTTTAGTGCATGCCACAACAAAAGCTTTAAATTTAACTCTACTGGAAACTGTTATTTCAGTATTATTTTTAAGATACAAGCATAGTTTTATTAATATTTTTTTTGTGTGTGTGTTTTTCATTTTAGTCAGTAATAGTTGTAGTATTTTTTTTGGTGTGCTTTCATCATTTTTATTAGATTTTTTAAAATGTTTATATAGTTTGTTAATTTTGGTTTCAGTTTTTCCTCTGAAAAAGAGAAAAGTTGCCTTGGAAACTAGCTAAAATTAATTTTTTTTTTTTTTTTCATATTTTATTACAGTTAATGTTTTTATTTTATTTCACGTATCACTTTTTTTTTTGTTAACTATAATAATCCTGTTCAGAACAGAACAAGAATGTAAAACATACATATAATGAATGCCACTGTAATTTGTGTTTGTTTTAGAAACAATATTCATTAAGTTCCAGGCCTAAACAAATGTATTTAAATCAGAGCTGAAACTACTACGAGCATGTGGGAAATACACTTTGCAAATAAACTTGGGCTCGCGTACTGCTCTCATTCAGCAACATGCTTGACGTTATTTGCATTATATAAGTTGCTTTGCAATAGAAGTCACAGCATATTATAGATGATAAAAAATCTCTTTTATTCTAGAACAGCGGTTCCCAATTCCAGTCCTCGCACTGAAACTAATTTTCAAATAGGCGCTATCTTTATAAATAAACCGCAGATTTGAGTTTTAAACAACTACATTCTTGCCTGAAATACTCTTAGAACAGCATTTCATGACACAATAACAGTAATATTTTGAAAATTTTGTGCTTTTCCCCTCCGCCATTAACACTCGCTGATTGGTGCGAAATGCATTCTGGGATACCTGGCTGCCTCAAGTTCACACAAGTCACCTCTGGATGCATCCTTGATAAAAGGGGCGAAGCAAGAACACATCCGGGGATTTGAACTGTACTTTGCTAGATTTGAACTTTGAACTTGTGAACTGATGACAGTCCACAAGAACACAAGTACAGACAAGAGCTCATATTGAGAAACGGCCCAGGTCTCTCTTAGTTAACACACCTGACACGAGCTGACACACGAGCTGGTTACCTGATAACCAGCTCGTTAGAAGACAGCTACGTGCGTGAACTGTGTTCCCATTGACATGATCCCTACACAGTGTTCATTGCTCCCTGAGCAGGGAAATCCCTTGAAGTTTACTTCACTTCGCAACATTCATTCACGGATTTGTGACATAACATACCTCTGTAAATAAATACTATTTAAATTAACGTCTCGCACACTTTAATGCCCTTCGTATGTAACATATACGCTCGCATCGAACTGGAATCATGGTGGAATATCCGGTGATGTCCACTTCGCAGGGCACATACAGTCGAATAGAACGTACGTCGTATGTGATAAGAGATACATACGAAATATGCAGAGCGGGGAGGCGCGAGGACTGGAATTGGGAACCGCTGTTCTAGAAAAATGCAGTAAATCAAAGGCGGTACACCAAATATTGTCTGCACATCACATTAATGATTAGAATGCCTATAATATGAGGGAATGAGCTGTTCAACATTTATTTCAGCACCTGTAAGTCAGTGTCATGTGATTGACCTGTGAGTGTGTTTGTGTGTGTCACAGGGCTGATGGACAGATGTACCGGCCAATCATGATCCACCGGGCGGTGCTGGGGTCTCTGGAGAGGATGATCGCTATCCTGGTTGAAAACTTTGGAGGGAAATGGTGTGTGTTTGTGTGTGAGTTCAATGTTTTTTTTTTAATTGTTAAAGTATTAATTTTCTGTGTTTCTCAGGCCTTTCTGGCTGTCACCAGCGCAGGTGATGGTGGTGCCTGTAGGGGGCAGCAGTGAGACATACGGACAGGAGGTCAGAGGAAATACAACACTCTGGACAAACTTAATTTCTATCAATATAAACAGTACAAACATGATGCATTCTGCTGTGTTTTAAGGTGGTCTGCAGACTGAGGGAAGCTGGATTCATGGCTGATATTGATGATGATCGTGGAAACACCTTAAATAAGAAAATCCGCTCTGCGCAGCTCGCACAGTACAATTATATATTCGGTACGGACTCATTCTGATGTGTTTTCATACTTCGAAACTGACAGAAATGTCCCAGTTTATTTGTGCAGTTGTATGCGGTGCAGAAATGACACACTTCACCTTTAAGAGTTGTGATGGTTTAATTGTTCCCTGCTGCATGTGAAGAATGAGTGTTCTGGGGCCTATTAGGAAAAGGTCAGATAAAGGAAAGCCTCGCTGTGTTTGTCTTGCAGTGGTTGGAGAGAAGGAGTGTGCGAGCGGGACTGTGAGTGTGAGGACGAGAGCGGGGAAGCAGCTCGGCCTGAAATCACTGGAGGAGGTGATGAGCTCACTGGCTGAACTCAGACAGACACGCAGCAGTCAGGAGGAGTTTTAAACGCTCACGGGAGGAGCGGATGTGACTCTAAACACACACCACAGCAGCACCAGAGCCCTGCAGACTATATATATAGGAGCTGTTATCAGGTGCATCAGATCCCTGTTGAGTTTTACAGAGACACAAACACATTCACTTCAACAGTGGACCTCTGAACCTGATGTGCTGTTATTTTATTTATAATAAAATAATAAATGACTTTTAATATTCATTCTCTCTGTTTCTCTGTCATCATACATAGTAATTAAGATGTTATGTAGGTCATTTTATATATATATATATAATTGAGAGCACTCTCACTTTATTAAGTCATTTAAACATCTTTTTTTTTTTTTTTTTTGAACTCCTGTCTGTAAAAAATTCTATGAGGATTATTTAGTTTATTTATGCAACTTTGGATCAATATTTATGATGAATTATTTTTAACTATTAATACTTTTTGTAATCATTTTGGTGTTAATATCACAACATATATACCAATTATTTAATTAATTTTTAATACCACACTATTTTTCTCACAGGGTACAAATGTGTCTTAAATTAAATGGCTGCATTTATATTTTAAGGAGCAAGTTTCTTTGGCAAGAGGATCAGTATGTGGGGGTCCTTGACATCAAAATTTGAAAAATCCTGATATAAATCAAAATTCAATTAATTTAAATTCACAAGGTTAAGCATTATATTATGTTGACTGCAAGATGTTTCTTTTATTTATAATAACATAATAAATTACTTTTAATATTAAATTATATAAAGAGAGAGCTGCAAAAATGTGAGTAATTTTAACAAAGAGAGATCATACAAAATGCATGTTATTTTTTTAGTACTGTCCTGAGTAAGATATTTTACATTAAAAATATGTTAACATATAGTCCACAAGACAACAAAATAGCTGAAATCATTGAAATAACCCCCTGCAAAAGTTTGTGAACCCTTGGTTCTTAATACTGTGTGAAAAAGGTTCAAACATTCACTGATGCTCCAGAAGGAAACACCATGCATTAAAAACTTTTGAACAGGATGATGTCGCCCAAATTGTTCTTACTTTGTAGAAATATAATTTTTTTCCATTTAGTACTGCCCTTCGGAAGCAACAGAAGATACTTGCAAGTTTCTCGGAAGACAAATTAAATACAATTTACCTTGCTCTTCAAATTCAAAAAGTTTTCACCCCCCGGCTCTTAATGCATCATATTTCCTTCAGGAGCATCAGTGAATGTTTGAACATTTTTTAATAGTTGTGTTTGAGTCTCTCAGTTGTCCTCAATGTGAAAAGATGGATCTCAAAATCATACAGTCACTGCTGGAAAGGGTTCAAATTTGCAGAAGATGCTGGAAAACTGAAGAATCTGCTGGACATGGAGGAGTTTTCTGAAGAACAGAGCTCAGTTTAACTGTTCAGAACAAACAAGGGACTCATGAACAACCATCACAAAACAAAAAACAGTCGTAGATCATCCAGGTAACCACACACAGTATTAACAACCAAGGGTTCACAAATTTTGCAGGGGGTTATTTTAACAGTTTCAGTTATTTTTGTGTCTTGTGGACTATATGTTAACATCTTGTATGTAAAATATCATGACAGAACTAAATAAAAAAATAACATGCATTTTGTATGATCTCTCTTATTTTGTTAAAATTACATTTTCACAGATTCTGCAAGGGGGTCACAAACTTTCAAGCAGCACTATATATATATATATATATATATATATATATATATATAATTTTTTTATGTTTTTGCTTTGGAACAATATTTATTAATCTAGTTGTTTTTGCAAATAAATAAGCATGGTATTGTTAAAATTAGATTTGAATGGTTTTTGAAGAAAACGTGAGCACTCTTTGCTTGTGCAAAACCCACCATCATGAGACTAGGTTGGTTTCTAAAGCGTTACTATGCTACTCTGGGGGGGTTTTATCTAAAAGCAACTATGGTCACAAGTTCTGTCGTTACTAATAGAGTTCAACAGAACGTTTGACCATAGTCCGCTAATGATGCTTCTGGGAAACACACAAGCTTGCCAAGGTTGCTATGACAAGGCCCCACCTTCAATCAAGCTCCATTAATAGTGTGTATTATTATTAATTCGTGTTATTTGACCTTGTATCCATTACAAGGTCTCCAAACTGTTATCCATTTATGTTAATGCATAAATAGCACTAGCATCATCAGTGTATGAAAATAACTGATCTGCTTCAATAGAAAGCAGAGTTGAGTGTTTGACTAAAGTAGGGGGTGTGTTGTTGATGAAACAGGATAAAGCAGCACAGGTCAAGGACGGCCGAGGCCCGCTGGTGTTTTTGCCTTATTAGAAGAAAGGCGTCAGAATGGAAAGGACGTGACTCACATGGGCGGAGGAGGTCATGGCCGAAACACACGCTCACGGCCCAACAAATGTATACCGGATCCACAAAGGGCACCAAAAAATACTTTCCAGACGTTTTATCTGATGCACTTATGAAAGAGGGTGACGTGCTGGAGTGTGTGCAGGGGGTATGGGACTTTGGGACTCTCTCCGCAGACCAAAACCAAACCAGAAAGAGAAAGACGCATTCAGATGTGAGGAGGCAGGTTCATGGCCTGGTTCTGCTTGAGGACTCACTGAAGTGCTCATGGGCGCTCTTACTGCAGCATTTGAGCTTCCACTGGACCTGAGAGAAGACATATGCTACCAAAAATTACACCCTTAAGTTTAGTACTTAACGTTAAGGGTTTTAGTCACATAGCCCTACAGTAAGGATGTGTGCAATAGGAATGCTTAACTTACACTCTTTGAATGGAAAATCTTGCATACAGAGGTCTCATTTCTTTAAAGGGGTCATGAACTGAGAAACTGAGAAACTTCTGACATATAAGAGGTAGTTTCAAAAGTTCAAAGCTCAAAACTTTCTTGTTAGTCTAAAAATAGCTTATATTGAAGGCAGTCTGCCAAAACGACAGCTTGTGGAATTTTCTACTCTATGATGTAGTAGTGTGGATAAGCACCGCCTCCACAGAAAATCATCAACGCCTGCTTCTACGTCACTGTCTGTTTAGTCCCGCCCACCGATTCTACGTCACTGTCTGTTTAGCCCCGCCCACCAATTCTACATTGCTGCCTGTTTAGCCCCGCCCACCGATTCTATATAACTGCATGTTTAGCCCCGCCAACCGAATCTACAGCACTGCCTGTTTAGCCCCGCCCACCGATTCTACATCACTGCCTGTTTAGCCCCGCCCACATATTCTATATAACTTCATGTTTAGCCCCGCCAACCGAATCTACAGCACTGCCTGTTTAGCCCCGCCCACCGATTCTACATTGCTGCCTGTTTAGCCCCGCTCACCGATTCTACATCATTGCCTGTTTAGCCCCGCCCACCTATACTACATCGTTGCCTGTTTAGCCCCGCCCACCTATTCTATATGACTGCCTGTTTAGCCCCGCCCACCGATTTGACATCGCTGCCTGTTTAGCCCCGCCCATCTATTCTATATAACTGCATTTTTAGCCCCGCCCACCTATTCTACAGCGCTGCCTGTTTAGCCCCGCCCACCTATTCTATATGACTGCATGTTTAGCCCCGCCCACCGATTCTACATCGCTGCCTGTTTAGCCCCGCCCACCAATTCTACATCACTGCCTGTTTAGCCCCGCCCACCGATTCTACAGCGCTGCCTGTTTAGCCCCGCCCACCGATTCTACATCACTGCCTGTTTAGCCCCACCCACCAATTCTACAGCGCTGCCTGTTTAGCCCCGCCCACCGATTCGAGCATGTAGTATTTACTAGAGAGGCGAATGCACAGGTCTACGCAGAAACCAAATGATAAAGATGCTCTGAAGACAACAAGACGCTGTGCAGTGCCAGGTTGTGGGAAAAAAAGTCTTTGCATTGCCTTCCTTCTGATCCCAACGTTAGAAAAGAGTGAATGAACTTTATTTTTAATGAAGATTCAGACCGCGTCAGTAAGAACTCGGTCCTTTGTTCACTTCATTATACCACAGATTCGTTTACAAACAAGGCACAATTCGACATGGGATTTTCAGAAAGATTGAAACTATAAAAGACAATGCTTTGTGACTATATTGGATCCGACAGTAATGTCGCAACACAAGTGTGAGTAGCTAACTGTTTTTATTACATGGTCACTATTGCTTTGTCTCTTCTTACAGGTCATTTGATACGAGTATTCATGCGTTTTAACCTAAATCACAGCAGTAGTCTGTCAAACATACGCAACTCTTAGCCAATCATAGCAGTGGGCGTTTACTTCCAAGTCTACAATCCGCCACGCCTATTCAAACAGAGCGTTCTGATGAGGGGGGTTAAAAACAGGACAGAAAATAGACTATTACTTCAAAATTATTATGTTTTTTGATGTAAAAATCTTGATAACATTATAAGTGGACCTCAGAGAACAGTACAAAGTAAAAAACAGAGGCAGTTCATGATCCCTTAAAAATAATTTACTTTCTCTTGGAGTCTGAGAGCCAAAAACAGAAACTTGAAGTAATTTCATGAAACTACGTCATGCTAGAGATGCCATATCTTCCTCTGTCGTCCCACACACAAACACTCTCTTGCACAAGGTCATTCTTCATTCATGATGGTGTCTTTGCTAATGGTGTCAGGGCTGCATATAGATGTGTAAAACCCTCACGTGAAAGAGTGGTCACATTGTCATGAATGGAGGGAAACGAGAGGCCTTCCTGCACTGTTCTGAGAAGGTCTGACTATCAGTGAGAGCATGTCAAGCAGGAATGATTAAGGGACACTCTTAAAATAACCTGCTGTGAGCTCCTGCTGCGCTCCCTCTCCCTGATAAAAATACACCCGTACGGTTCATGGCCACTGAAACAAAAACAGGAGGTAATTTCCTAATTTGTCATTCATGATTCAACGTGACTTACAGTATAGTAGTTCAGTGTTCCCATCCAGTAAGTGCCTTGTTTTAAGAGCACAGTGATCATAATTCATGGATCACACCTTGGTTTGGACCTACATCCTTTTGGTTAGCAGCCCAGAGCTTTAACCTCTGGACTACACAACCATGTGTTCCTGGATCAACATCCTTGTTGGTACTTGAACAACATTCCAAACACCTAGTAAAATTTTAGGGTTTAAAGTAAGTGTCTTAAGCAGGGGTGTCCAAACCTGCTCTTGGAGGGTCAATGTCCAGCAGAGTTTAGCTCTAAATTACCCCAAGACACCTGCCTGGAAGTCTCTAGTAATCCTGGAGACCTTGATTAGCTTCTTCAGGTGTGTTTAATTATGCTTGGAGCTAAACTCTGCAGGACACTGGCCCTCCAGGAGCAGGAGTGGACACCCCTGCTTAGGGCTTTAGGGTTAGGTTTATGTCTTGCTGCCACTCTCCACTTGGGTGGTCATAGACTGTTTTCATTTGCATGTTATGCATTTTGTACACAAACATTGCAAGAGCTAGCTGAAAGTTTCAGTTCCAGTCTGATTGTTGTGGATGCACAGGTGTTAATCATTTGTTCTGCAAACAATGTTATTATGCTGGATGCTACAATCTTTTGCACTTAGCGACAAGATGGAGTATGTTTTAAGCATCTTTGATTATGCAATCTCATGTGTATCCCTCATGTAGCCAGTCTGGTCCACATTGTAGCTTATTTTGACCAAGATCTGCTCACTTTAACAGGACGACAGAAAAAAAATGTGCCAAAAAAAATTGACACAAGAAATTATAGTGTTTACTAGGACAGCTTTATAAAATTTGATGACTGATGCCTCAAATAGTGTACTATATAGGGTATAGTGAGTGTTTTCTATTGTAGCAAATTTGCTTAAAAGGGAATTGTATATAAATAATTACAATTAATTATGATTAATTACAATTATTTATATCGGCTAACAGTAATAACCGTCGCAGAATTAAATTGCCATCAACTAATCTGTTCGTCCAGCAAACATTCAGTTTAAGTTCATATCAACTCTAAGAAAGGATATTTTCTTGGCCACAGAAAATACTTTTCTAAGTATTAATGCATTAGAGCATGTAGCAAGGATCAAAATCGTAAAGGGACATTAAATATGCAAAGCAGAATCAGAAACTCATGTAATTTGTGCACACAACTTTTATTAACTAAACACTAACGCAGACTAGTCTAACAAACAAACAAACAAACATACAATCACTCATACATGGGGAAAGGGCTAATGAGAGTTGATGGATGAAACCATCAGGAAAACCAGAGAATGCAGTTATGGAAAGAGTCATTTAACCACCTGAGTAAAACCATCAGCACCATTTATAATGGGGTCTATAACTTATACTAAACCTCTGTTTCGTTTAGTTAAATGCACAATACTTGCTTTGCCTGGAGTGTCCGTATGCAGTCTCAGATGAAAGTTCTGATGGTTTGAAAGTTTGTTGGTGTTGGAGTTCTTCAAGTTCTTCCGGGTCTGAAGGGTGATGAACTCCAAAAGATGTTATTCTGGCTCGGTGGTAATTGGGAGTTTCTTCCCAGGTAGAAAGGGAAAAAGAGCTAAGAAAGATCTGCTGAGATCTGAGGATCCTTGGTTGAATGGAAAGTCAAGGCCGCAAAGGCCTGGCGCAAAACTTAAAGGTCCAGAAGAGTCCTAGCTCACATCCCCATCTTCTCAGTAATCATCACAGAAACGCAGACTGGGCGGTGTCACTCACGTGAGAGCTTTATCTGCTTTGGAGGTCACACCTCTGGGATGTCAAAGAGCCAATGGGATCCCTGAACTCAATGGAGGGAAAGTTTTTATGACTCTTTGTCTCTGAGCATGGTAATTTACATGGGGTTAATGCACAAACTACTTCAGATTCTTAGGACACTAATATGTTGCATAGGTATCAACATAAAATATACACTCTCAATTAAATCGTCCGAAGACGACTGAAAAGACACCAAACATGATACAGTTAAAGTGATAATAACTAGTGATCTATTATAAGCACGCATAAACAGGATAAAATACACAAGAACATATACAAGAAGAATAATAACATACACAATGACCTGAAGGATATGTATGTTCATTCAAAGAATGGTTTTCTATGAATTAAAAGGGAGGAAAGTTCTGTTTTTATGGGCCTGGGGTGGATTTCATAAGAGCCTGTTCTTACTGCACTTCGCATCTCACATACTTTTGAGCAATAAAACAGTCTTATCAGATGGTTTCCCTGGTAACTGAGCCTTTTAGGGTGCTCTTCCAGGAGAAGGGTCCAAAGACCCTCACAATTTGTGTGTGGAATGAGAGGGTTTCCTGAATTATTCATTAAATATAATGACTAAATGTGTGTCTGATTCATCCAAACGCTACACTATCCTGGTTCTGTATATGTAAACGCCATCTGTCGGGAGAGAATCAAGTCATTAAACTGTCTCAGCATCTTTTAATTGCAAAGAAATGAAACCTCATTGTTTTCCCAGTGTCTGATGGTCTGTGTTTGTGCCTTTAGGAGTACAACAGCTTGTCAGTGGGGCAGTACCCTCAAAGGTGCATAGTAGTACCCTAAGGGTACGCATTACATCTCTAATATGCACCTTTTAGATAAAGGGATAACCAAGTTTATTAAGGGTTCTGCCCCAGTGAAGAGGCCAGTCTAGAAGACAAAAAGAAGTGTCTGTCTGTAGCCAAAGAAATCTGTAAATGTGTGTAGACTTCAGAACAATCAAATTTCTGTCTAGCCAAAGGTAATAATCATTAGGCATACAGTAGCATTTACAGATGTGCTTCTGGCTGTCTAGTGCTTTAGTGTCCAGTCCTGCACCTGGAGGGCCACTATCTAGCAGAGTTTAGCTCTAGTCTTAATTAAACACACCTGAACCAGCTAATCAAGGTCTAAGGGACCACTAGAGACTTGAGTTAGGGCAGTTTGGAGCAAAACTCTGCAGGATATTGACCCCCCAGGAGAAGAATTGGTCACCCTTGGTCTATAGTGTATTAATTACAAAGTACCATAAAACTGAGTAGCTTTCAGAGATCTGATGCCCTTAAAGGAATAGTTCACCCCAAAATGAAAAATTGGTAACACTTTATTTTAAGGTGTCCTTGTTGCACGTTACATGTACTTACTATTTATAACAATAAATTACTTGCATAATTACATGCAAGTAACCCTAGACCAAACCCTAATCCTAACCCTAGCCATATAATAAGTACATGTAGTTAATTAATATTACTCAGTACATAAATGTATAATTACATTGTAACAAGGACACCTTAAAATAAAGTGTAACTGAAAATTTTGAGATCACGTACTCACTCTCATGTCATTCCAAACCTGTATGAGTTTCTTTCTTATGTTTAACATAAAAAAGATATACTGAAGAATGCTGGTAATCAAACGCTTGATGGTCCTCCCTGACTTCCATAGTATTTCTTTTCCTACTATGGAAATCAATGGGGACCAACAAATGTTTGATTCTTCAAAATTCTTCCAAAAAAAATCTTCTTTTGTGTTCAACATAAGAAAAAAAAAATTATACAGGTTTCGACCAACATGAGAATGAGTAAATGATGACAAAATTTTCATTTTGGGGTGAAGTATTCCTTTAATTGGACAAATGTTGATACTGTAAATACAATAGAAAAAATTCCACAATAATTCCACAAAAACCCTCCTGTTTGCATGACAGTATTTCATCTGGACTGGTGTACCTCTGACTCCTATAAGTTGTGCACAGCTAGCTATCCAGTTGACAGTGCTGCTAGCACTGGTAGTTTTGTGTACAGTATGCATTAGATTGTCAGTGACTGGTCAGTTTATGTCGGTCAGACGGCCAGTTCCTGTTTAAATGTGGCATTCTTTGATGGAATAGTCCAGGGGCATACAATTCTGCTACACTATCTTGCAGCTACATTCTTAATTAAAAACACCTGAACCAGCTAATTAAGGTCTTCTAGAAATGTCTAGTTGAAGCTGAAAACTGCAGGACATTAACCCACCAGGACCTCGACTGGACACCCCTGGTCTAGTTAGTGTATTAATTAAAAAGTGCCTTAAGTAGCTTTCAAAGATTCAATGTCCCTAACTGGACAAACCTTTGTAAATGCAGAGTGGACCAGTGTACCCCATGAATCCCAGAAATTGCATAAAGCCAGCCAACCAGATGACAGCGCTGTTAGTGCTTGCCAATGTTGTTTACAGCATGCATCACTAATTGGTGACTTGGCATTTGTCAGACAGCCAGTTTTCATCTAAGTGGGGCATTCTTTGATGGGATAAGCCAGGGATGTCCAATCCTGCTTGTGGAGGACCACTGTCCTGCGGAGTTTAGCTCCAGTCCAAGTCAAACACACCTGAACCAGCTAATCAAGGTCTTCAGGATCACTGGAAACTTCCAGGCAGGTGCATTGGGGCAAGTCAGAGCTAAATTCAAGATTGGACACCCATCAAAATTGGCTGTGGACCAGACGTTATGCTATGCAATACCACTTTGAAGCCTTTTTAGACTGGCTTAACTATCATGTTTGTAGAGAGGGGTGAAAACATATGGTATGTTTCTCTGGAATACACTTTGACACATGTTTGGCTAACATCCCTAAACTCCACAACTCAGTAGACTGTTATTCCAGTCTTGGGCTCAATAAAATTCCTTCATGTTGATGTAGAGGTGAGAGAAACAGTGATAGAAGGCAGGAATCAGCTTAATCGCTTGCCTTGTGCGTGCCAGTCTACTCAACATCCTCACTTACCCAGAACTTTCCAGCGATCCATCTGAAGCCCATTCAGAGCGTCTTATGCTCCTCAGCCCCTGTTATTTTCAGGATATATTTGCAGGACGATTGCAGCTCTTGCCCGGACGCTGATGCTGACCCCACGGTGGGCCGTAATGCATAACAGTCCCTAACAGAGCGGTTCAGTTCAGCTCCTGGCGGACATCCACTGTAAACCATTCATGCAACTCCGCGCACATAAGATGACCTCAATCCAAACCCTTTTCATTTCTACACAGTAGAAGCTGGCACCGCATGGTTTATGTTTCGTCACAGAGAGACTTCCAGACAAATATTAACTCCGCATGAACAGGTACAAACACAGACCGTCAGACAGTGGGAAAACACTGAGGTTTCACTTCTTGACAATCAAAAGATGCTGAGACAGTTTAATGACTCGGTTCTCTCTCGACAGACGGCGTTAGGATATACAGTACCAGGATAGAAAATGCTCACTATTCCCTATATAGCACACTATTTAAGGTGCCAGTCATTAAATTTTATAAAGCTGTCCTAGTAAACACTGTAATTTATTTTATAGTTAACTATTTAACACTGCCAGTGCACTGACTTAGCTGTAGATGTGGCTCGGGTCCCTCCTTCAGTGTGCATCTGTGGGATTTTTTCATCGGCAGTACTTTATCGTTCAGCTGGTGAAAATCATGCATCTGATTATTTCATAAAGTAACAGCATGCCTGTCGAACAAATGCTGCAGGACAACACACACACACTGACTCTTTAACAGCGAAAGGGCCAGATTTGCTAAACAGGGCATTCCATAAAAGCACCAATGGGAGTGAAAAGTTGATCTGCTGACAATGCACAAATTAAAGAACACAGACAAAGCTCATTTCCGTAATGACTAATCTAACAAGAGCAGCACAAATTAGCAACTATCACAGACATGTCAAGCACAAATGGGTTAAGACATGCGTTTCGGGGCATTACATTATGGTGCAAATACCAGTAAACTAATTAGCGCAGACCTTATTTAACGCATGCATTTAAATACTCCTCTAGTGAAAAATAAATGTACTAAACTAGACATACTATACTATTTATGTGCTTAATAAAAATACCCTGCAATTGTACTTTTGGTATACTAAACTGGTGTTGTTAAAGTCTGCTGAATTGGAACAACTAATTTTGTACTCAATGCACTTTAATTGTGCAGAAGTAGTGCTGAAGTCCAACTAAAGATATACTGAAGTATATTTGATTGTGCTAAAGTGGGACTATTGTAAGTATACTTCAGGTACACATTAAATATCTTGCATTTAAAGGCCGATATTATTCAAAGACCATACAATCTTCATCAATAGTGACATTAAAACGCATAATATTAAGAAAGTAGTACTCCAAAATAAATTTTATATCAGTAAGTCTGGAGTGATATGTCAGTAAATATGTTAATAGAATTGAACTATTCTTAGTATGAAATAAATGTATTTTAAATATATTACTTTTTTTAACTAGGGTCTCCTCCCATAAATGTTGCTCCTGAAAGGGAATCCTACAAAAGCATATGTAATAAGGTCAACCGCAGAGATAACTGTCCACACCTTTTCAGTACTAATTTTTCACTGCGTGCATTTAGTAAATCCTGACAGTAGTTTTTTAATGCCAAGCGGTTAGTAAATCTGGCCCTTAGACGATTAAAAAAATTAAAAGTATGTGCTCTGTTGATAGCACGTTTGATCATTAACAGAGGTTTGTTGTATCATCATAACAAATGTGAGGTAAAGAGAGGGATACAAAGTTATGAAGTTCATAACAAAAATGCTCAGTGTTTCATTTCTGTTAAGTACTGACGCAGAAAGGAAAAAGCACAAACAAAAAAGGAACTAACTAAAGAAGTATGTGTGAGATGAAGAAGAAATGTTTATGTAAGCAAGAATAAAACAAGAGAAACTTCTGAGTTCTGTTCCAATCCTTTCTGATGATTTGCTTCAGGCTCATCTTTAAAGACTCTTGAAGACCTTCTTTACATAATTTCTAGGTTATTTAGAAAAGCAGGAAGGCGGCATGAGCGTTCACCTCAGAAGTTGCGTCTTACTGTTTAAATATTTTCACAGAACTCCTGCTGTTGGTTTGACGAGCAGCTTCCCTCAGGGTCTGTGTTTATAATGGTGACACGCTCTGATTCCACAGCACTGCCAGAGAAAAACACGTCTCTAGTGCTGGATCACTTCATCCCAGTGTGCTCGAGGAAGATGTGTGCAGTCATGGAATCATCTCCCAATTATAATCAGCAGAGCAGAACGCTTGACTGCCATGTGTACAGTAGAGCTCGCATATACTACAGTGTTCGGTTTCTTACCCGTGAGAAAGTTCTTCACAGAAGCAATACTTAGACACTGCAAATGATGCAAATGACCGCTCTTGACCAGTCGTATTATGGTCTGTAAGATCACAATTAGATACAGTTACGCTGAGGGCTTCGGTTAAAAGCGTGATGGCGCAGCTATCGCATCGATTGTGACCGCAGGTTCTGAGACTCTCATACAAAGTCTGTTAGAAGAGCTTCCACAGATCAGATGCCTCCCTCCCCCTGATGTGAGCACCATCTCGGGCCGTACAGGACTCGGCAGAGAGCGTTGTGAGGTGATGAGGAACAGCTGTAGGTTTAGGACAGCGGGATTAACAGTTGGCTCATTCTGAAGCCAAAAATGTTTGATATGTGATGCAGCCCGTGTCTGTAAAATGACACAGATATTCGTCATTCAGCAGATGCTTTTTGTCCAAAGTAAAGTGTACTTACTACAAAGACAGGACGGTCCCTCTGGAGCACTTTACTCAGAGGAACAATGTGGATACGTTTGGAATAACTAATACCATACTACTCATACTTACTGAAGCATGTGTACAGTACTCAGCAGAGCTTGTTGAATGGGATATTACATAGCTACCTGTAACTGCCAGAGTGAAAGTGATGTACACTTTAGCATACTTAAAAAAAAGTCCTTATCACAGAAGTGGTGTATTTTAAAATATACTTAAGTGTGAAATGAATTATACTTAATTGCATGATATTTATAATTACATGAAAATGTATTATAGTTTAAAATATATTGAATGCAGCTAGCTCAAATTTAGAGTGCTTTTTTGACTCACTTAAGTAGGACTTAAGTACATCTTTATATGTAATTTCATAATTACTTTTATTGTCTTTGAAGTATGGTTAAAGTGTTACTGTTGAATGATCTGACAAGCATTTATGATACCCTAAAATATACTTTAATGACATTTCTGTTGAAACTTGTATATGATGTGTTTATTTATAATGATTGATGAAGCTGTAATTTAGTACATTTTAAATGTATTAACTTTAAATGCAATATTGAATAACACAGTTATAATCAAGTATGTCAAATGTGTTTTAGTATGTTAGTAACATCAAGTAAGTGTGCTTCATTAGAACATGACAAAAGATTAAAACATTTAAAATGCACCTTAAAATAAAACTTTTAATTTTACATTATTACAAAGTTGACTTGTTAAAACTGTATGTAAGTGTGTTAATAAACACAGTCATTAAAAATGTCTCTCCTTTAAGTACACTTGAGTGGCCTTCTATTTTAGTAATATTGTATTATCTGCAAGAACATTTTTAAACTAAGACTTGAAGTACACTACAAGTGAACATTAAACACAATTACACCTAATTGTGGAAATTCCTAAACATTTTTTGGTTGCTTTATTTTAAAGTGCTCTTGTTACAGTGTAATTATACATTTAAGTACTGAGTAATATTAATTAACTACATGTGCTTACTATATGGTTAGGTTTAGGATTAGGGTTTGTCTTAGGGTTACTTGCATGTAATGATGCATAATTTATTGTTATTATAATATTAAGTACATGTAACGTGTAACAAGGACCCCTTAAAATAAGTGTGACCATTTTTTTCTTAAAACTTCTCTTCTTTTTCAAAATAGTGGAAGTGACATCAACCTTAGTTTATATCTTGACTTATTTTTTGATCAAACTACCAAACATAAAGCACATTCTCACTGAATTTAATATGGGAATATCATGAGGTCAAGTGATCACAGTGTAGCCTGTTGGAAACATTGTTGCATTCCGGGTAATGTTTCAAATACTGTTTATTTGTTTGTTTGTTTTTGGCGCATTTATTGGTAGTCTAGTGGAGAGAGGACAGGAAATGATGGGGAAATGTCTTAAGGAAGAGGATGAGCTTGCATCGTCCACGTGTGCTCCATGACTCAATGTGTTGAATCATGCACTAACTTCTAGGCCACAGCTCCAGCAAAACAACATTGCCAGGAATCCAGCAATGGTTGACCTCCAGTCTGACCCGTCCCTATGAGCATCTACCAAATGACAAATCACCAACATTTCAATGGCATTAAGCTGTCGTGAGTGATGGAACGCTTTCTGAGTTATGATTATGAACTGAAACTCTTATGAGGTCTTTATTGCTTTTTGTTTATGTTTTCAAACTTTCCCAGCAATATTTTGCTGTATGGAAGTGTGCGAAGCATTTCCTGTTCAGGACGAGTGACTCCTGTTAAACACATTACACCAGCATGAGGCATTTGGGCTGCCGGTGGAAAGCCATCTGTCATTAACTAGCGTGACCCGCCGTGATGAGTGTCATGTCTGTGCTTCAGTCAAATAGATGTGGAGATGCTGTAGAGCTCTGTCACTCTTCACTGTTGTTCCCACAGCTCAAAGCATCTCTAAATATGACAATAATGTATCGATAGTGGCAAGACCAAGAGATGAAGATTGGTATGAAATGATGATCTGGAAGTCCGTACCCCTGTTTTAAGGTGCCTGTACTCACTATGGTTTGTTGTGAATCCATTGTTTACAATAAGGCATGTGCATTACAAGAATGTGAAGGGAATTCAGACATGCAAAAGTTGAGAATATTTTCAATGTTTTGAAAAAGAAGTACACTTTAGCATATATTCAAAAAGGTTACTTATTACAGAAATAATGTTCTTGGGAACTTTAATGTTATTGCATGTTATTTGCAATTAAATGAAAACGTTTTATAGTTTAAACTTACATTAAATGCATTTAGCTGAACTGTAGAGCATTTTTGACCCAAATAAGTAAAACTTATATCTTTGTATGTAATTTCATAATTTTATTGTCTTTGAAATATGTTTAAAGTGTTACTGCTGAATGTATTGACAAGCATTTATAGTAAACAAGAATATACTTTAATGTCATTTCTATTAAACCTGTATGTCATGTATTTAAATATATTGGTAGTTGCACATTTGTAATGAAGTTATAATTTAGTAAATTTAAAATATCTTAAATTTAACAGTAATACTGGATAACACAGTATAGTAATATCTATATTATATATGTTAGTCAAAATAAATGTACTTCTTTAAAGCACAAAAAAGATTAAAATACAATTATTTAAAATGTACTTTAATGACATCCTTACAAAATTCTCTTTTTAAAAGTCTACTTAAGTGTGTTTAGAAACATTCATGAAAGTGTTTCTCTTTTTTAGTTAGTTTAGGGACTAATTCCCATTATTAACTATTTATTATCTATGACTTTTCCCTCAATAAACTCCTAATGTGCTGCTTATTAATAGTTAGTGAGGTGGTTGTTAAGTTTAGGTATGGGGTTTAAGGATTAAGCGATCTAAAATAGTCATGCAGAATAACACATTAATATATGCTTTATAGAAAAACAGCCAATATGCTAGTAACATGCATGCTAATAAGCAACAAATTAATAGCCAGAATTGGTACCTAAACTGAAGTGTTACTTTGTTTCCCCATTTGTTTAAATATATAAACACTACAAGTGCACAGTCCATGCAAAAAGCGCACTTCTGAATCCAACTGACCTATTGATTTCAAATTTGCATCTCTATCCACATCTTCCAAATGAATTATCCATTCTTTGCTCGGTTAAAGCTTTCTCTAGTGTTCAGGCGCTTTCAGGGAAAACACTGCCATCAGACAGACTCTGGTCCATGCCAGAAGCTCTCAGACACAGAATGACGCTCAGATGGAAAGTCAATTATGGGACTCAGCTCTCCGGTGGACCGCAGCATCAGGTCTTTGCTGTAGATTTGATCCGCTTTAGGTTACTGTGTGGTCAGACGGGTCAGCAGACACAGTTTGTTTGTTTATTATGTGCATAGGGTGACCCTCTTTTTGTGCTGATAATTGAAATAACATCACTGGATGTCAGGCGATTAACATCCGCTTGTCCTGGCCTCGGTGACCCTGAAGGCCGCTGGCCCCAGTGGGTGTCCCCTTAACAGGCCCCTTGTGCATCTTGTCTCCTTGCTTCAAGGATGGAAATTAGTAGACTGAGTGTTTCCTTCGTTCTTTCTCTCGTTTTACACAGACGCAAGAGCACACAGTCTGCTTTTTGATCTCCACGGCCATAATATCACTGGAATGAGGCAAATATTGACTCCATCTGACCCAAACCAATCTTTCCTATCTCAGTCTCTCTCTCTCTCTCGCTCACTTTTTCTGTTTGCTGAATTTTACTGAGAAGTGTTTTCTCAGTAGGCATGTTTCTTTTCTTCTCTCCCTTTACCTTCTTTCCTCCCTTGAGTCCTTTTTTTGCCAGTGCCCTAAACTTAGCACATTTGTGACCCTGGACCAGAAAACCAGTCTTTAGTGTCAATTTTTCGAAATTGAGATTTCTACATCATCTGAAAGCTGAATAAATAAGCTTTCCATTGATGTATGGCTTGTTAGGACAATATTTGTCTGAGATACAACTATTTGAAAATCTGGAATCTGAGGGTGCAAAAAAATTAAATACTTAGAAAATCACCTTTAAAGTCGTCCAAATGAAGTTCTTAGCAATGCATATTACTAATCAAAAATTAAGTTTTCATATATTTACGGTAAGAAATTTACAAAATATCTTCATGGAACATGATCCTTACTTAATATCCTAATGATTTTTGGCATGAAAGAAAAATTTATAATTTCGACCCATACAATGCTTTTTTTTTGGCTATTGCTACAAATATACCCGTGCTACTTAAGACTGCTTTTGTGATCCAGGGTCACATTTCGTTAAACCTTGGCGTGTAACTCACATATGACATCAAAGTGGCTATCCCTCTTTTTAAAATAGCCAATCCCTTGTTAAAAATAAGTGTGATTAACTGTAATGAATGTGCACTTGTAGTGTACTTAAAACTGAAAAGTTTATTTTTAAACAGCTGTACTTGCGGATCATTTAATATTACTCAAATAAAACGCCATATAATTGCGCTTAAAGGGAGACATGTTCATGTTTCTTAACACTTTAAAAAGTGCACTTTGTAATAATGTAATTAAATTAATTCAACATTTTACTACAAAGTACATTTTAAATTATTTTAACAAACTTTAATAATCATGAAGTTCACTTATTTTGATATGTTGACTAACATACTACTTGACTATATTTTTAACCGTAGTGTGTTATTTGATATTAGATTTTAATACATTTTAAATGTACAAAATTGCAGCTTCATTACAGATGTTATAGTTCAAAAACATGACACAAGTTTCAAGAGAAATAACACTAAAGTATATTTTAGTGTATCATAAATGCTTGTCAGTGCATTCAGCAGAAACACTTTAACCATATTTGAAAGATTACAGTTATGAAATTACATATAAAGATGTACTTGCGTCTGACCTAAATGGTACAAAAAGCACTCTAAAGTTCATCTAACTGGATTTAAAATAAATTTCAACTACATTTTCATTTAATTTCAATCAACATGCAATTAAATTTCCAAAAACATCACATTCAGTTTGCACTCTATTTTATATTATTTCTATAATAAATACTCTTTTTAAAAGTATGCTAAAGAGTATTTATTTTTCACATAGGATAGCCTTTAACATGATTTACTACTTGTTACTGCAGTGTGTATGTGTTGTAAGTTAATTTAATCATTTAGTCACTAGCAAATGGATGCGTTAAAAACTAAGATGCAACACTCCATGATTTCATGCTTAGAAAGCTAATATTTCAGATGTTTTGTTGCTGTAACGTGAGGAGGGGTTAATGTCACAGCTGAACTCTCTGAAGGATGAGATGGGTCAGTCAGAGGCTGTTTTAGGGTCATGTAAGGGTTTCACTGAACTATGGTGAGACCAAACTAATTTAGGATTAATTACAGATACTGACACACGAGTACATGCAAAAACACTGATGATGCATGCTGGAACATCACACGGTCCACGGCACAGTCAATACATCACTGTCAATAAATGCTCTTACTCTACTTATGTAGTACAACACTGTTCAAAACTTTGGGGTCAGTAAGGTTTTTTTTCTTCTTCAGCAAGGACACATTCGATCAATTAAGTGTGTCATTAAAGATATTATTTACAAGATATATTTATAATAAACACTGTTTTTTTTAAAGCTTTCTATTCATCTGTGAATACTGAAAAATAAAAGGTATCACAGTTTCCACAAAAATATTCGGCTGTTTTCAACATTGTCAATAATCAGCAATGTTTCTTGAGCAGCAAATCAGCATATTAGAATGATTTCTGAAGATCATGTGACACTGAAGACTGAATTCAGCTTTGATCACAGAAATGCATTCTATTTTACTATATATTCACATAGAAAGTGTTAAGAAAAAGTTATTTTAAATTGTAATAATATTTCACTATATTACTGGTTTTATTGTATTTTTTTATCAAATAAATTGCACATTGATGATCAGAAGAGACTTTCAAATATATATAAACACTAGTTTATATGAGACTTTTAAGATCTGTGGCATATTGTTCGAGCATGCATTTTGTTTAGCTTTCAACTTCTCTTTATCTCGTGAATCATTTTGTTCCTCGAGCTACTTTCCTCTCTGTTTTACTTAGATTTGCCATTATATCCAGAGGTTATAATTTTATCCGGGATAGGTCAGAAAACACCCACAGAACCAGGCATGAACTTTATCCAGCATAAGCACTGGAGCGCTGCCGTCACCCAACATTTCTCTCAGTGTGATTACGATATGCTATCTTGTTTGTTAGATACACGTTATCTTTGTTCTGCTATATTGGCATGATTACAGGCTTTGAACGTAGTTTCCTTTCACCTCTCACAGCACTTTGTTCATGCGGCGCGTCCTCACAGACGAAATCATGCGGTGGCTCTTAATTCAGTGATTTATAAATACACATATACAGTTTTCTTCTGATCTCATTTGCTCATGTGGCTCTCATGTGGCATTCATCAGTCATCAGTTGTGTATCTTGACATGCTTGACGGCCTTGTTCTCAGTGGTTTATAATCTACGCACCCCTCCCTTAACAGTAAACAAATGCCGTCAGTTTCACGCCACCATGTTTTTCAGTGCAATTTAGAGATTGTTATCTCCTTTTAAAGACTTCTGAGCAACTGCGAACCAATCAGACTGGCCAGCTCTTTTTATTAAGTCATTTATTCTGATTGAAGTTCCGCTGATATATATCTGTTCATGTTGAGGTCTGTTTAAAAATATCCCCAATCATAAGGAGTCAATACGCTGCTCTCTCTCGAGCTTTATTGAGAGTGGTTTCAAGCATTCATTGTTATTAATTATAGATTAGACTTTTTTAAGTCTTAAAATATTCAGTGTGGTCTAAGACTTATCTATAAACTGGGGTCAAAAGTATGAAACCACACTGAAAATCTGGATTCAAAGATTTAGCAAATATTAAAACAACAACAAAATTGTTTCCACACCACTGTCTCTTTTGCTGTTGGTGGCAAAGCAACTTGTAACAAATCAAAAATCCACTTACACTAATGTTTGTTTTCTGTAGCAGTGGATTTGTATGTTGGTTTCAAACATTGCTCTCTATATATAGAACAATATATACGTCAATATATACTTAAAATATAATGTAAATATAAACTGTATTAATTATTTGTGAGTTCTTTTGTCACACTATATTAGGTAAGTTTTCACAATAAAACCTGCCATTAAAAACTAAATTTTCAGCAAAATTAAATAGTAACTGAATCATTGCAAAAAAAAAAAAAAAAAGCGAGAGATTGAGAAAGAATTTTAATTAACATTTATATAATGTTATTTTAAATATATTTTTGTCTTTATTTTTCCATATTTGTTTTATAATGTTAATAAATTATTTCAGATTTCATACGTGATTAAACATTAATTCAAATATTATTATTTTGTATGTTTTCATATTTATTTTACTCTTTAGCTATATTTTACTACATGCCCCATTACTTTTCAAAAGTGTGTTTTCCTGCGCAACAATCAATGCAGTCTTGAAGTTTTAATACAGAAATGTTATGAACTATTAATAGTGCTGTTATCTGTGTGATTCTGAACTCAGGCAGCGTTTACTGCTGAGCAGATATCTACAGTCTCTGCTGAAGAGTGATGACACATGATGTACAGGTGTGTGTCAGAGCCAACAAAAGACATGGAGAGAGGAATGGAGTGCTATGAGAAGGAGGGAAAGAGAAGAAAAACAGATGGAGAGAGAGAGAGAGAGAGAGTCTGTGTGGCCCCCTCAGGCCCCTGAGCTGTCCAGCGTCACACAAGCTTTACACAAGGACAAAAAAAGTTGTCTGGTAAACGACAGGGGATAAAAAACCCTACACCCCTCCCTCTCTTACTCAAGGGGAGTGTGTGTGTGTGTGTGTGTGTGTGTGTGTGTGTGTGTGTGTGTGTGTGTGTGTGTGTGTGTGTGTGTGTGAGAGAGAGAGAGAGAGAGAGAGAGTGTGTGTGTGTGTGTGTGTGTGTGTGTGTGTGTGTGTGAGAGAGAGTGTGTGTGTGTGTGTGTGTGTGTGTGTGTGTGTGTGTGTTTGTGTGTGTGAGAGAGAGAGAGTGTGTGTGTGTGTGTGTGTGTGTGTGAGTGACAGAATAGAGAACGAGTCTGAAGAAACGAGGAAAAGTTCGCCAGCAGCTCCCTCAGCTCCGCGGATCTTGTGTTTGTTTCTTTCGCTCTTTCGCACACTTGACGCAGAGCGGACCCGCGAGGAGTTATTTGACGCTCAGGAGGAGAGAATGACGCCTGGATCAGTGAGCAGGTAACGCCAACACATGCACTCCACAGCGCGCAGAATGACAGCGCAGACGCGCGGCTTTGGGCACGTTTGTGACTTCTGCGCATCATTGTATCAGATGGAGAGACTTTAAGTGTCCATGGAGTCTCGTATCCTGTTAGTGCCACTGGCTGCGGGCGCAAGGGAGGATTTGGGACACGGCTTTGAGTCGGGCTCGATCACAACCACGAGAATTACAATAGACTGTTCCTGGTCAGATCAGACCACTGGGCGGCTGCAGATAGGCTATACAAATACATATTCATAAATACTAATAAAGAAAGAAATGCATCGGTTGCGTATGCTATATATACGTAAAAACTCCTAAAGGGATATACTTTGGAATAGATCCCAGTGGACTCAAAGAAGCAAAAGATTGCAAAACATTTCTTCATGTGAGGCTAGGGTATGTTTATGAAAGTTGAAACCTTGCTATTTTCCAAACGTAGCTATCCAGCAGGTCTTGATTAGAGATTTTAATATTCGTTTATATTAAACTTCTAAATTATTTTAAAGCATGATTTACACCTTCACACGTGTCACTTCTCTGAGTTTCAACACAATTTCTTCAGGTAATTAAAAGTGGAAGGAAAAGTCGGTGCACTTCGCAGCAGGTTGTGACTGGGTTGTTTTGCATCAGATTTGAGTTCAGTTTTAGACGTTTTGTGATGAAATGGTTCGAATTCTGATCCTCTCGGGTTCTTTGGCGCGTTTAAAGCTCTTGTATCGGGACGCAGGCTTCGTGGCGGAGTTCTCCAGTAGTCTGCAGCGGGCGGGTGAAAAACGTGGCCGGAGGCGGGGGGTCGTTACTGCGGCTTGAGCGACCCCGTTCCGCGCGCTGGGACTCTGGAGATCTGGCCTGATGCTGTCCTCATGGTTTCCGTGGTGCGCCGCTTTAACCCACATCTGTGATTACGGGTCTGCGGCTGCACTCAAAATGTCATGCATCATTTTACACTGTTCTGAAATACTAATAGTAAACCACAGATGATGTGGAAACTCATCAGACAGATAAACATTATTGGTACAAACAAGCCTCATGTTCTCTTGAGACATATTGCTTAAGTGTTTGGGGTCCCGCAGACCCCTGTGCTGTACTGTAGAACAGGGATTTTGAAATTAACCCATTATGTTCACTTTAAAAATGTAAACAATGTTCATCTGACCTAATTAATACAGCACATAGTTGTTGCTCTAAGCGGTCATGCACTTGATGGCTGTTATCCAGGAGAGTAGCATTGTTTCTGTTTAGGGTAGATTGGCCTCAATAACATGAAAAATACAATACCCTTGATATTTCTAATCCAGGTTTATTCTTAACACTGAGTAAACACCCTGCTGAAAAAATCAATAGAAACCATAACAGAAATTCTGTTTTCCACTACAAATACCATTACAAACATTACAAACCATCAACTTTTAACCATTAAAACCAATAAAAATGGTTTTCTCTTGTGTGTTTTGACATATTTCATTAGGATTTAGTTGTTTTAACAAGCCACCAATAAGGTGACCAATTAGAAACCCACAGGGTCCATTAGAGTTTCCATTAAAACCAATACAAGTCCCATTATAACCAAAACCATTATAAAATTTGTGATGGTGTCTATTGCTATTCTTGTTCTATTTCACACTGTTCAAATGTTACTTTTAGTTAGTAATTAATCATTTTGAAACAGTTTGTCAAGACTCTTTGTGGAACCAGTATAAGCATATTCTGATATTAGTCAATATAAAGTGAATATTAATTAAATATTCTGAATATGCAGTTGTCATGGTTTCCATAATCAGAGTGAACCAATATTCTGATTTCTTGAAATCTGAATAAATCAGCTAAAATATGTTGCTATACAGTACTGTTTATTCATAACTGACAATTCATTTATATTTACACACGTCCAAACAAAGGTAATGCTGTATGATCGTGGTTTTTTTTAATTGTTTCTGACATTTATTTACTAACATTTTAAAGACTTACACAGAATAATTGGAAAATGATGTGCCTGTAAACACCATAATTAACTGCTTGTTCATTAATCTGCTAATACATAACACCGTCTCTTCAATTCCACGATTAATGTGTTTGCTGTCACTGTAACCCCTCAGATAATGAACTTAACCACTAATGGGTATTTAATGGGTTAACCACTGAGACACTTATTGATGAGTTGTCTGTTGGTAAACAGCTCACTGTAACATTCGAGGACGGCATTGTTTTACACTGTACTGTACTGCATATCCTTGGATTCACTTTGCTTCATAAACCAGGGTTAAAAGTGGCTCAGAAGAGTCCTTACCCCAAGTCAAAGGCATGTTCACACCAAGAACAATAACTATAAAGATAACTATAACCATAATAATTATATTAGTGTCCACACTAGTGCACTGCATTGCTCTGTTTATTTTAAGCACATGCTGCAGTTGTGGACTTCTGCAAATAATAATAAAGAACAATATAATCCAAGGTTACTTTTACCCAAAATGTGGTTTAACCATTTCAGGTGCGTTTTATAACTGGAGCCACAAACAGAAGTCACTATTTGAAGTATGTTATTTTGAATCAACTTGGAATTTTGTTTAAAATCAGTTTTCTTAAAATTAGGGCAATAAAATCAACATGACACAATGTGAAGTATTTTCACTATGAAAAGCCGCCAACCAGAGCCTTAGCATGTGGGTTAAAGGCGTTGCATTATGAATGTGGTTGATATGGGAATGTTTTGAGGATAAGTCATATCCAGAGAAACTGCCAATAGGAGCCAGGCAGGGTGGGGAACGGTCTGTCAGGAGGAATTCTGGGAAAGCTATTGGGAAGTATTCGTATTCATCAGCTTGTTAACACATTTTCCTATTTGTCCAGAGATTAATCTAATCAGGTTCTTGTTGGCCCTGGACACCATAATTTACAGTGCTCATCATGTGTTAATCATGTAGTGTTTCATTATCACAACATGATTAAATTGAAATTGTACTGTTCTTTTTCTAAATACTAATCTTCATGTGCTTCTCCTCTTCCTCACAGATTGTGTGCGTTTTGGTTCTGTGTGTTTGCTGTCCTGTCCTCAACAGCAGCTGAGGAAGCAGAGAAGCCGGTGAGTGATGATGAAGATGATTTTACATTTGCAAGCTCTACTATTAGAGAGAAGTGCTTATCAGAGTGTTGCCATATGTTTGTGGAGCGGCTGAAGCTGAATGGGTCTTCTGTGGCTCTGAGAGAAGCGCAGATAAACTGCTGGATCTGACCATTAAATCAGGCCGCATGAGCTGATCTTTCCATTGTTTGGTCATCTGGCCTCTGATGTGGGGTGTCCTTTGGGAGCATGTGAGATGTGGCTGTGATTGGGCGTTGGTGTAAAAAAATCACACTCACATGTAAGCAAGTGAGCAGTTATGCACATGTTCAGAGTAAGCGTACACACACACACACACACACACACACACACATACACACACACACACAGAGGGTGAGGACCACCAGAGCTACAGGAGGAGCTGCAGTGGCAGACTCTCGCTGAGAGTTTAATGTGCATGTGTAGTTTGTACAGCACACTGTTATGCTCTATTTCAACAACAGTTTATTGTAGAAATACTCGGAGACAAATGCCATAGAAAACTAGAAATGAGTTTGTTGTTTTTCCTTGCATTTCAAACAGCGCTGTATGCTAGATGTTATAACAGGCAGGAAATCACACACATGCACAGATTATACTGGCTACTGCGGCTAATGCAGCTCCAAAAACAATCTGTCTGTCTGTCTGTCTATCTATCTATCTATCTATCTCACCTGCATTACACACACACACTCACACTTGTTTCACTATCCTTGTGGGGACTCTCATAGGCGTAATGGTTTTTCTGCTGTACAGACTGTATTTTCTATCGCCCTACACCAACCCTACACCTAAACCTACCCCTTACAGGAAACTTTCTGCATTTTTACGTTTTCAAAAAACTTAATTCTGTGTGATTTATAAGCTTGTTTACCCGTGGGGACCTCAATTTAGGTCCCCACCGTGACCCAAGTCCCCATGAGTCTGTGTGTATTCAGGTTTAAGTCTCCACCGGAATATAAAAACAAATACACACACACACACACACACACACACACAAACACACACTGACTCACTCACACACACACATCAGTGCAGACACAGGCTGGCGTTGTGTGACCTTGATGGCAGTTTAGACAGGATCAGATGTGCATTACAGGCCTTGTTCTCTTGTCCTTTTTCTCTCTCTTTTTTTGTGAACTGAATGGATTCTTTTGTTTGTTGCTTTCTTCCCTTCTACCTCTGCCTACCCTGCAGACGCTCGAATTCTTCGCTCCTGATTGATGTAACGAGGTTATATAAGTAACTGGAATTAGATCAAATCTGCGTCCAGCACTGTAAAGAATGTCATTGCACTGGGCTGAACTCCAGAGTCCAGCCTCTTCCTGAATGCAGCACAAGCCATTAGTTTAATTATGCCTCTTTCTTAGTCATAATGTCATTCATCACCGAGCGCGATAGAACAGGACATGTGTTTCAACTTGTATGTTGTTGAGTGTGGTTTGGGGAATTATTCTGTGCTTTTTTCAAAACAATTGTTCATGCTTTGCTTGTTTAGTCTTGTGATTTGCACTATGTAATTTGATATTGATCAGACTTCTTTTTAAATAATTCTAATTACGGCTGGTTATTGGATTTCAGCTTATAGCTCCCAGGCTGGTTTTGTGGTTGTGCATTTGTCTGAGATGTTTGTTTTTACAGCTGTGCATGTGGATGGCAGGGTCTGAGTCTGAGATTTTTTAAAAATTATTATGATTATGATCTGCACAAAAATTTGAGTAAAAAGGTAAATTCAAAAATGAACATAACTTTGAGAACGTTATGCAGAAGTAATGACAGCAGCACTGGAGCTACAGTCAAACCAAAAATTATTCAGACACCAGATATAATTTTTGATAGTTTTTTACTAGTGGGTGCAGGACACTATAGTTCATTTATGTAAGTGAGGATAACAAAATAAAGTAAACTGTGACATATTATACCCACAAATTATTCATACTGTGGACTACCAGAAATTAGATTTTGACACTTTGACCTGATCATGTTTTGTTACATACCTTTCCATCAAAGTTATCTGACATAATCAAGATGAGTTTGTTCTGACACAGTGTAACTCTTGAGTTCTTGTCGTATTTTATTACCATTTTCTAAACTATAGCGAATAAACTCTGATAATGTGAGAAACGTTGAAGGTGTCTGAATAAATTTGGTTTGGCTGTATATGAACAAAACCCAACAATCATATTCTCCAGCATGATTTAAGATGATCCAAAGAGCATATTGGGCTTCAAAAGAAATGAGATTCCATATTTTTAGACATTTGAACCCCATTGTATATACAGTATCAGCATTGTGCATATAATGTATGCGGCATATTTACTTACCGTAGATATTCATGAGTCATTCCTCTGACAGGCGGCAGGACGACAGTCTCGTCAGGCAGAGGAGGAGGCACCTAAAGGAGTGTGGGGTCCATGGAGCGAGTGGGTGGAGTGTTCTCAGAGCTGCGGAGTGGGCGTGTCTGAGAGGCGGAGACAGTGTATGCCGCCTCCCCAAACCCCGCCTCTTATGTGGAACCGACCGGCTTACCTTCCACCAGGTGTCCCGAACAACACCCCTGTGATCTCTGCGGTCAGACCCTACTACAACTCCTTGTATCCCGTCAACGAGCCTCCTCCATATGGAGCAGGGGGCGCTGAGAGGCCTCCTTACTTTTCTCCACCTCTCCCAGCCAATCCCAATCCTGGATTACCGCTCTACCGAAACGAAGCTGGCGGCGCTGGGCCAGTGCAGTTCGGCCCACCCAATCAGGAGCCGGTTTCAGTCTATCGTTCACCTTCCTCATCTGCTTCACTTCCCTATGGGAGAGTTCCTGCACGGATGCCCAATCACGGAAGAGCTGTGGGCACTGGAAGCAGGAGGTCGGTTTCCACCAATAGGGATCCAGCGTCTGTAAGAAGGTGAGCAGGACTGGTCGCTGTTAGGAGGACCTTCCTGTTTACATAAGCATGCATAACTCATTCATAGCTTGGGCTGCGTGATAAATATAGCAATATGTCTAAAAGGTTGTGATTTAAATAAATATGTGACCTTGGAGCACAAAAGCAGTCTTAAGTCTCTGGGGTATATCTGTAGCAATAGCCAAAAATACATTGTATGGGTCAAAATTATCGAGTTTTTTTAATGCCAAAAATCATTAGGATATTAAGTAAAGATCATGTTCCATGAAGATATTTTGTAAATTTCCTACCGTAAATATATCAAAGCTTAATTTTTGATTAGTAATATGCATTGCTAAGAACTTCATTTGGACAACTTTAAAGGAGATTTTCTCAATATTTAGATTTTTTTGGACCCTCAGATTCCAGATTTTCAAATAGTTGTATCTCGGCCAAATATTGTCCTATCCTAACAAACCATACATCAATGAAAAGCTTACACTTATGACTGGTTTTGTGGTCCTGTGTCACATATATGGTCTGACTGTGCTGTGTGATTGAGTCAAAGAGCAACGTTTTGTCCTTTACTACACATGCTTAAGTGCACGTGAAGGTCATGATACGGGGCATTTAGTGGCCAATATAGGCTTATATTGTGCGTTGTGAATGTAGATATTCACTTTTTCTATATTCATGCAATTGCAAAAATTTCTAACTGCTACAATATTGTGTAACAATTTGAATCTTCCATATATAATATAAACAATTCAGCATTACACTATACCGTTCAGAAGTTTGGGGTTGGTAAGGTTTATTAATGTTTTTAAAGTCTCTTCTGCTCACCAAGGCTGCATTTATTTGATCAAAAATACAATTAAAAACAGTAATATTGTGAAATATTATTACAATTTGAAATAGCTGTTTGCTATGTGAATATCTGTTAAACTGTAATTTATTTCTGTGATGCAGCGCTGTATTTTCAGCATCATTACTCCAGTCTTCAGTGTCACATGATCTTCAGAAATCATTCTAATATGCTGATCTGCTGTTGAATGTTGAAAATGTTGAATGTGCCGCTTCATGTTTTTGTGGAATCCATGATGCATTTTCATTTTTTAAGTGTTTATTTGAAATATAAATCTTTTTAGCACTATAAATCTCTTTACTGTCACTTTTGATCTATTTAATGCAGCCTGGCTGAATAAAAGTATCAATTTCTTTCAAAAACAAATACTGACCCCAAACTTTTGAATGGCAGAATATAAAACTTGAAGAAATAAGCAGGTTGAGACCCAATCGCAACTAAAAATCCAATTTCAAGTTGAGTTACAATGTGAATGCCAAGAGAACTGGTTGAATCACTAAATAAGGTCTGACTTTGAATCTTTTAAAGAAAACCAGTGTGAATTCTCTAAAAGTCTTTCTGTGGGACAAAACAGGACTTAAAATGAAAATACAAGGCATTGGTTTTCACACACCTTGTCATCAGCTGTTTTCACTGTTGGGAAGATTACTCTGGAAATGTAATAGGTTACAGATTACAAGTTACACTATTTGAAAAGTAATAAGTAGTGTAACTGTTTCAGTTACTTTATTAAAGTAATGTAACTGGTTATATTTGATTACTTTTGAAGTACTTTTCTAAATTTCTAACAAATGTTTTCAACTGTTAATCATTTTCAAACATTTAAATCAGGCAGGTTAACCTTACAGTAGTACTCAACACTGCATACTTCATCACTTGAATTAAGATTATAATAATTTAATTTTAAAACACAGCCACCACAAAATCTGAATTTAGCACCTCTTTTTACTTTGAGATTGTTTTGTGGTTCAATACAGATTTAAAATCATAACAAGAAATAGTAGTAATATAGTAAATACTATAGAAGTAATTGTTAACATTTTCATAACTGTAATTTAATTACATATTTTTTCTCAGCAACAGTAACAGATTAGAGTTACATTTATTTTGTAATTAAATTACGTAATGCCGTCACATCTAACTAGTTACTCCCCAACAATGGCTGTTTTAAAGGGATTTTTATTGTTCTTTTACCTTTGCTATCTTGATGTCTAACGTGTTTGTCTTTTCTAGCATACTCTTACTTTGTTATTTTCTGTCCGTGTCACACCAGGTCTAGCTCTTCTATTCGCCCTGGACAGTTTGGGTATGGAAGGGTGCCGTTTTCTCTTCCTCTACACAGACAAAACCGACACGCAAGACACACGCGCCGCCACAACACCACTACCCCAGACTGCCTCGATGCTCTCAATCTGTACTCCAGCACACATGTGGATAAAACACAGGGAGAAGCAGAGCAAATTATCACAGACACTGTCAAGAGGGAACGAAAGGAGAAGGAAAAGGAGAGAGAGGCAGCAGACATGGAGACTGACGTTGCTGCCGAGAAAACAAGTGATAGAGAGCCGCACAGACGCGTGGAGAGAGTGCAGGAACACGAGCGAATCGCACACTCACGGCCCCCGACTCAAAGACACGGGGCCCGCGACAGACGCCTCGACGGCCGCTCTTCTCGCCAAGCCTCACACTCCTACACACACACCATCCAGCGATCGCACACTCCCAGAGAGCCTCCTCCCTACGGCCTCCAGACTCCCTCAAACCCAAACCCCGAGCCCTGGGTCCTGCAGAACGCCGCTCAGCCCTCCAGAAACGAAGCCCAGAGGGACTGGAGGCCTCCAGCGGCGGCCCACAGCTACACGTGCTCTGGACGGGACAGAGAGTACCGCAGGTGCAGCCTACAGGTGAGTCCAGCAATATGGAAGAATAAGAAACAGCATCTGGGCTTTTGATTTCTGCTGCCGGTGGTAATTTTTTTAACATTAAGCTTCAGATTTGAAAGTTTGATGAAAAATTTTCTCCTTTAAACCCTTGTGAAAAAGAAGTAAGCTTCTGCATACTTTTAAAAAGAGTACTTATTATGAAAATAATATACTTTAAGAGAATTTACTTAAGTGCGAACTGAATATAATGTTATAAAATAAAAAGCTGAACTTTAGAGTGCTTTTTGACCCACTTAAGTAGGACTTAAGTACATTTTTATATGCAATTTCATAATGACTTCTATTGTCTTTAAATTATGGTTAAAGTGTTACTGCTGAATGCACCGACAAGCATTTATGATAAAATAAAATATAGAGTACTTATTATGAAAATAATATACTTTAAGAGAATTTACTTAAGTGCGAACTGAATATAATGTTTTGGACACTTAATTGCATGTTAACTGCAATTAAATGAAAATGTGTTATAGTTTAAATTTATATTAAATGCAGTTAGCTGAACTTTAGAGTGTTTTTTGACCCACTTAAGTAGGACTTAAGTACATTTTTATATGCAAATTCATAATGATTTCTATTGTCTTTAAATTATGGTTAAAGTGTTACTGCTGAATGCACCGACAAGCATTTATGATAAAATAAAATATATTTTAATAGCATCTCTGTTGAAACTTGTATTTTAAATATATTTGTAATTACACATTTGTAATGATAAAGTTGTAATTTAGTGGTAAAATATTAATTTTAAATGTAATATTAAATAACACACTGCAGTTAAAACTGCACTCAAGTACTGTACATGTACTTTAGTTTGTTACTCGCATGAAAACAAATGAATTTCTTTAAAGCACAACAAAAGACTAATAAAACAATATTTTAAAATGTAAAAATTTTAATTTGACATGATTACAAAGTGCACTTTTTTTAAGTGACCTTTAATTTAAGTAATATTATATAATCTGTAAGTACAGTTTTTAAAAACATACTTTTAAGATTTTAAGTCCACTACAAGTGCAGGTTCAGTACAATTAATTGTATTTCTTTTCACAAGGCAAATAACATAGTTTGATACTCTAAAAATACTCTAATCATAACCTTGAGAACTCCTAGACTCTCTGTTGAAACTAAGCTACAAAAACGTCTCATTCATAAATCATCATGATTGTGACGCCATGATTAATATATGATGGTCATATTTACACATCAGTCTCTTTCAGTATTTATAACTTGGCTGTCTCTAATGAACGAGAGCTGGGACACGGAGGTTAGCCAGCCATAACAGAGGTCATTTGTCAAATGCAGAAAAACAGCATGATTAATTTTACGGGTCAGAGACAGGATGGAAAGTTCTCATGAAAAACTAAATGTGACTGTTGTAGTGCAAAAAACCCTCAAATACTGTTGCAAATGACATAAATGAAATGCTACAAATGTGTGGCCCTTTAGCTGGCTTTGTAAATGGGCTAATCAGAGTTTAATCTCATTCAGCCTGCCTTAGTCTTTCTAATACTAAATATTTACCATTTGTATAATGACCTCAACTGCTAAAATGGAGTGTGCATGTGTTTGTGAATGATCTCAGACTATCCACTCAGCCAGCAATGGTGTGAGTTTGGAGCAGGACTAACCGAACAGAGGTGAATGAGGAGAGGATTCGGAAATCTCATGATTTTGCTACTCTGTTTGGTGAAATGCCACACTTCAGCTTTAAAGCGATAGTTCACACAAAAATTGCTGTCGTTTTACTCACTTTTAGGACATTCAAGATGTAGGTGACGGTTTTTCTTCAGTAGAACAGTAAAGAAGATTTTTTAGCTGAAACCCTGGGCCCGGTTGCATGAAAGTCCTTAAGTAATTTGACTTAGGGGTATTCCTGAGGAGAAAAAATTCCCTGAGGTAAGGGATTTCTTCAAGAGCGTTGCAACAAACGTCTTAACTGTCACCCTTACCTAAGTGTTTATACTAAGCGTTTCACGGTAGTTCCTGTCGACATACGGCAATGGGCGCCGCGGTTGCTATAGTTACTACATCTCACAATAAACAGAACATAACAAAATACAAACCTAACCAACTAAAACACGAACAAATAAAAAAGCGCTGCCCGTTTCTGCGCTGTTTTGTGTACAGTCGTTACCGAGGAAACCGCTTTGTTTCTAAAGTGAAAGCGCCTCCTGCTGACCATGGACGGAAATTTTACCAAATGTGAAAATTAATCCATGTTTTGACGCTGCAAACACTCAGGAGTTGTAAATGTGAACAGGTGGATCGACAAGAAGATAAATGCATTATAAAAATCTAAACAGTTAAGGCATACATTACATTTATATTGTTATTTAATTAATGTAGGCTAATAATTGATTAATAATAATTGTTTAAATTAATATAATAATTGATACAACACCCATTTTCTTAAAAAATATATATATTTTTGTTTGTTTCGTGAAAACCTGTAAGTCATGCATTTTACAGTCATTTTACAGTTTAATATGTTACCATAGTCATTGCCCTACTATGCTTATTATGATTTTTTATTTGTGCAGGTCTTAAAAAATGTCTTAAGTCTTGCATTTGAGCTTAAAAATCTTTAAAAAACTGAGATTAAGATGATTTAAGGGAGCTGTTTTGGTCCCTTAAATTTATCAAGGTGAAATAGTTACTAAGGACTTTGTAGCAACGCTTAAGGGAACACTTAGATAATTAAGTGGAATACTTAATGACAGCCTTAAGGTTCCTTAAATTGACCCTTAGGATTTTTCTTGCAACCCAAGTTTCACTAAGGGTTCCCTTAACCTTATAACTAAGGGATTTCTTAGTTTAAGGGCTTTCATGCAACCGGACCCTGGTCCTTGGTGATTCATAAAATGCAAGTCAATAGCATTTTGAGAATCAAAAAAAGTATACACAGGCAAAACAAAATTAATACCAGTGGCTCCTGATGATATATTGAGGTCTAATGAAGCGAAACCATCAGTGACTGTTGGAAGAACTGGAGCTGAATCAGTTCATTCATCACAGGATCAGATACGCCGATATTTTGTCTCATTTTGTCTGAGTGTCTGTCAAGCATCTGAAAGTGAGTTTTGATTGAGTAATCTGTGCTGCTCGAGCTGCAAAACGGTTCAGTCCAATTTGGTGAACTGCTTCATTTAGTTCACTGAAAAGAACCGGTTCCAAAGAAAGATTCGGTCGTGAACCGGACATCACTCTGGACCGTTTGCCTGAGGTCTGGATTACAGGTAATAATGTGTGAATAATGTTCAGTTTCTTGCACAGACCAATCGTTTCTCTTCCTATGACCGTAATATATCGTCAGGAGCCACACATATTATGTTTTTCTTGTCTGTATATATCTGTGTATTCTTGTCTTTTTGCATTTTATGAATCAACAAGGACCACGGTTTCAGCTAAAAATCTCCTTTACTGTTCTACTGAAGAAAAAAACTTACCTACATCTTGGATGGCCTGAGGGTAAGTAAATTAACAGGAAATTTTGTCATTTTTGGGTGAACTGCCCTTTTAAATGTGCTGGTTGGTCCAGAGTGACAATGTTTCACTTGCACTGATTATGGCTAAATGTTCCCATTGGAAAGTCCCATGTTACATCACTCAAGAAGCTCTTTAGCTCGACACCAACCTCCCAGATTTAACCACAGTTTGGTGAAAGTGCATCATCCGAGCCACTAGTAATTACCGCTCATTTTCTGAAAGATTTCATCAAACACTTTCATCCCAAAGTGCGTTCTTCACGTCAAAGGGATGGATTTCCCCCTATTCCAGGAGCCGGTTCTCCATCCATCTCTGTCTCTCAGAAACTCCACAACAGTCTTTTCTTCAACTTTCCTTCCAGATCGACTTGGTTCATTTGAGCTGAGCCTCGTCCTCACTCCCCTGTCGAACGCTGACTAGAGCCAGATTCTTTGCATATCGTAAATCACCCAGTTCCCTTTAATCCAACTTTCCAGGATCAGCCTGGGCGGTAATTATATTATACATCTCCGAGTCGTTCCAGCGGCCCAGGGCAGCATGTGAGCTCTCAAAACCAGAGTTAGTCATTTTTGAACGGCGGTCAAGTTGATGTGGTGAAGCCGTGTCCTGCTGTTGGTGGCGGGATACACACAGCAGACACGAGTGACACGCTTTTAGATGGATTACTTCAGATACGTGCAAACACGCTGCAGTGTTTGTGTTACCGGGACACGACGGTCTTGTGGGTCGTGAACAAGTGCTGAAATCTGAGCGAGGGCTCTGGTAGCAGGTTTGCTTCAGCTGTGATTGTTTTTTGTGTTCGAATAATCTTTGTCATCATTTACACACCCTCATGTCATTCCAAACCACTATTATTTCCATATGCTCACGAAATATGGATTGCTTTTGTGCTTTTTGGTTCCCATTCACTTTCACTATATGGAAAAGCGCATCTGTAACATTTTTTGTTCAACATCTATTTTCATGTTTCATGGAGAAAAGACAATGGAGAAGAGAAAATGTCATTTCTAGATGAATTATTGAATAATTGTGCTTAATTTTATTGCATGTGGATTTTAAAATATTTAAAGTGTTTTTAAATGATCTGTATTTGCAGATAAAATAATAATAATGAAACATAAGGCGACTTAAGTGCAGTTAAAGAGAGACACTTTAATGACTGTTTCTTAACACACTTAAATAGACTTTTAAACGTGCACTTTAAAGTACAGTTTAAATCATTGTGTTTTAAGAAACTTTAGTTATGTTTTAAAGAAGTACACTTATTTTGATGTGCTGACTAACATGTAAACTATGTAAACTATAAAACATTTTCATTTAATTGCAATTATCATGCAGTGAAGTATCTGAAAACATTACGTTCAGTTCACATTTAGATATATTCTTGTAAAGTATTTAAGTACTCTATTTAAAAGTATGCTAAAGTACATTTCTATTTCACAAGGGAACATGAATTTAAGCGGTTGTATCTGTGGGCCAGAAATCCCTGAGGCAAGGGATTCCTTAACATCTTATCTATAGGCCTTACCTAAGCGTTTATGCTAAACATTTCACAATAGTTTCTGTCATAACACAGCATGTTCTTGCTGTAGTTACAACATCTCTGACTCCTTGTGTTCACTGCAAGTGAGATGTGCAATGCAACACAATGGAGCTAGATTATAATTGCTGTGTAAAAGCCCTTTGCAAGCATTATAGGAATCACAAGAGATCAGTCACATGACAAGTTCAGCCATTGCTTTAGATTTCCACTAATTCCTTAAGGGACCTATAGGTTAAATCCGTCATTTTTATGGGGAATTGGTTGCTAAGAGTTTTGCAGCAACACATAACTGAGTACTTTGGGTTGTAACCGAGCTTTAAAATGCCACAGATGGAGGTGGAACCCAGTAAAAGCTCTTACTGGCCCCTCTGAGGGCTGTTTGGCTATACATAGCAGAGTGTGTGTGTGTGTGTGTGTGTGTGTGTGTGTGTGTGTGTGTGTGTAACTTATTTCAAAAAGTGGAACTTTCATATATTTTAGATTCATTACATGTAAAGTAAAACACTTCAAAAGTTTTTTTGTTTTAATTTTGATGATTAGAGCTTACAGCTAATGAAAGTCAAAAATCAGTATCTCAAAATATTAGAATATTTCCTAAGATCAATCAAAAAAAGGATTTGCAAAACAGAAAAGTTAAAGTTCTTTAAAGTATGTTGATTTCTGCACTCAATACTTGGTCGGGGCTCCTTTATCACAAACTCCAGCATCAGTGAGGTGTGGCATGGAAGCGATCAGCCTGTGGCACTGCTGAGGCACTATTGAGCTTCAGCTCGCCTGGATTGACTGTTTCTCATCTTTCTCTTGAAAATATCCCATAGTTGCCATATGGGGTTCAGGTCAGGCATGTTGGCTGGCCAATCAAGCACAGTAATATCACGGTCAGCAAAGCACTTGGAAGTGTTTTTGGCACTGTGGGCAGGTGCTAAAGTCCTGCTGGAAAATGAAATCAGCATCTCCATAAAGCTTGTCAGCAGATGGAAGCATAAAGTGCTCCAAAATCTCCTGGCAGGTGGCTGCATTGACTTTGGACTTGATAAAACAGAATGGACCAACACCAGCAGATGTCACGGCATCCCAAATCATCCCTGACTTCAAAAACTTCACACTGGACTTCAAGCAACATGGATTCTGTGCCTCTCCACTCTTCCTCCAGACTCCAGACCTTGATTTCCAAATGAAAAGCAAAATTTACTTTTATCTGAAAAGAGGACTTTGGACCACTGAGCAACAGTCCAGTTATTTTTCTCATTATCCCAGGTAAGAAGCTTCTGACGTTGTCTCTGGTTCAGAAGTGGCTTGGTAGCCCTTTTCCTGAAGACGTCTGAGCGTGGTGACTCTTGATGCACTGACTCCAGCTTCAGTCCACTCCTTGTGAAGCTCTCACAAGTGTTTGAATCAGCTTTGCTTGACAGTATTCTCAAGCTTGCGGTCATCCCTGTTGCTTGTGCACCTTTTCCTACCCAATTTCTTCCTTCCAGTCAACTTTGCATTTAATATGCTTTGATACAGCACTCTGTAAACAGCCACACCTTTCAGTAATGACCCTCTGTGACTTACCCTCTTTGTGGAGGGCGTCAATGTTCATCTTCTGGATCATTGCCAAGTCAGCAGTCTTCTCCATTATTGTGGTTTCAAAGAACAAGAGATACCCAGAATTTATACTGTATGGATGGTCATTAATTGAAACTCAAATGTAAATATTCTAATATTTTGAGATACTGATTTTTGACTTTCATGAGCTGTAAGCTCTAATCATCAAAATTAAAACAAAATTTTTTTGAAGTGTTTTACTTTACATGTAATGAATCTAAAATATATGAAAGTTTCACTTTTTGAAATAAGTTACAAGAAAAAATGAACTTTTTCACCATATTCTAATTTTCTGAGATGCACCTGTACATAATATGCAGTAACCAAGTCCACAAGTAGACTGTGGTGAGTTTAATCATGTTTGTTGTTATTGTTGTTTTGGTTATGATGCTTATGTTTTCTATGTCATAACCATGATATGTCATGCAAATTTTAAAGAAATTGTTTAGGGTTTTTAAGTAACCTCCCTCATGTTAAGTAGGTCCTATTAGTAGCTACATACTGTAGAAACACCAGAAAAACAAAATGACTGCCGTTTAATGCATGTCTTTAAAAATGATTAGTATTTTATCAATCTCAATTTTTATTTTATGTATTTATTCATTTTTTAATGTTTTTTTTTTTCCGTAACTATATTATCACCTAGCTCATTATATAAAGTTGGATAAGTACATCCAACTTTATCTGCATACATAGAGTATATTTGGGTAGTGCTATATATACTCTATAGCAAATCTGGTAAATCAAATATAGTAAATATAGTCAATCGAAACTTCTTGATTGCTTGTATCATTGCAAAATGTAAAGTATATTATTGCTCAGCCCTAATCTGCTGAATGCGACTAAGGCATGATATGAAGATATTATAAGAATTAACATCATGATTTTCTGTAAAGCTTTGGTTTGAAAAACAATGTGTGAAAGTGCTATACAGATATTTGAAAATCATTTAACTTGACACCATGTGAATGATATATTTTTCAATATCTATATTAGATTTTGAGCATATTACTGCGTTGCTCTTCCATCATTTTTCTATGGAAACATGCACTAGATGGACACGTTTGACCATTGCGTTTTTGCAGAAACTTGCAAGACACACCATTCTAAAAACATGGCGCTTAAGTTAAGTTGTTCAACTTTAAAAGTGCATCTTAAAACCTCATGTTTTTACCCCATTCCACTGCCCATGTTGTGCAATTGTAAGGCAAGATCACATTCTGTGTCAGTGGTTCCTATTTCCAGTGGTAAGTACATATTTGGAGAAAGCAGCATCCAAACCAAAGTAGGTGAAAACCTCTGAACAGATGAGTCACCTAAAACTATTTATTTGTACATGAACGTTGATTTCTTTCAGTTCTGTAAGCAGTTTTGTTCTTCATGATCAGTGTGATACACTGTGTAATGTCTTGTTTTGGATGTGTAAACTAGAGAGTGTGTGTTTTATTATGGGTTAGATATCTCTGGAATGTTATTGGGTGTACAACATTCTATTTGGAGGAAAGATAAACTGTAGTTATGTGTACTTTATTGTGTGTGTGTGTGTGTGTGAGCAGCGGGGAACAGAGAAGAGGAGGAGAGGAAGTGAAATAGAGGAGTGGAGCGAAGGGGCTTTCTGGGGGTGTGACACAGTTTCGCTGTAGCGCAGTGAAAGACGCCACTGTTTAAAACACACACACACACACACACACACACACACACACACACACACACGCCCTCCAGAAATAGAGAGGGCAGAAAAACAGATAGAGGGAATGAGAGGCCTGGAGTGAAGTAATAAAGCAGAGATGAGGAAGGAAGGAAGAGTTTTGCTGGGACAGGGATTCGAAAGAAAAAGAGAAGAGAGGAACGAGAAAGAAGAGCTAAAGAAAGAAAGAGACGGGCACTGAAGGGTCTTTCTGTGTGAAGTCATTGAGCGTAGGGTGGGCTCTGCACTCGCTAAATAAACATTTACATTGCCGTGTCAAAGGCTAAATCTCTTCACAAAGGCCTTTCAGAAACAAAAGAGAGAATTCATCTCAAATTTACCATATGATTCACATGCTGACTGAGAAAATGGAATTATTTGAACACGTGACCTGAAAAATATGATTATTGTCATGCAAGAACAAAAAACAAACATACCAACATGTTATTCTGATGTGAAACTTAATTTTTAATTTGAAAATTAAATTTAAAGCAGTAGTTTACCCAAAAATGCTAATTTTGTCATCATTTACTTACCATTTCTTCATGTCATCGCAAATCTGTATGACTTTCTTCTGTGTAAAATCTCTTTCAGAGAATTCAGTTTTTCATCAGAAGTCCTAATTTGCTTGAAATACAAGCAGAACACGTTTCTGTGTGAACTGTCACATGATTGTGAATGTCTTGTGGTAATGTAACATCACGCATCATATGAAAATTTATGTAATTAAAAAAAAACAAACAGAAAAACTGTGTTTTTCATGAATGAGACCCAGTGAAATTCAGTGTATACTGGGGCCATAACACTGTAAAAATTATGACTTTTGTGTTGTACTGTATGTGTGAGGAAAAAAACTCCCCCGTAAATGAAAATGTGCTCACTCTCAGGCAATCCAAGATGTAGATCAGTTTGTTTCTTCATCAGATTTGAAGAAATGTAGCATTGCATCAGTGTCTCAGCAGTGGATGCTCTGCAGTGAATGGGTGCCGTCAGAATGAGAGTCCAAACAGCTGATAAAAACA